>CAJNYU010004017.1:70923-120998 GCA_905331475.1 Rotaria socialis | reverse complement strand
TCGATTTTTTTAAATAAATTTTCAAATGTCACAACTGGTAATTTTTGTTTCGATGCGTACAAAATATCTTGTTCACCTATTTTGACCAAAACGAAGTGCTTCTTTGCCCAGAATTCGAGCTACGCCTCGTGTTTTATTTCGACATCCTACAGAATTTCTACCACTTCATTGTAAATTTCTGTTTTAATTAACCCAGGACGAACATTACAGTGGACGTAAACGGCCGCAAGCAGCCGTGCACGATACCGCAAGCGGCCGTAACCGTCAGAGTTACGACCGTATACGGGCCGTAAATAACCCGTTTGGTATGCCCCGTATTACGGCCGTAACCCACCGTGACGTAAACGGTGAAACTCAACTACCGTAAACGGTGAAACCCATCTACCGTAAACGTTAAAAGCAGTGCCGTGACACGGTCGTATTTTCAACGAAACGACAGTTTACGACAACGAGAATCGCCGTATTTTAACATACACAGCCGTTTACGACCACCAAGACTACCGTACATCAAAGTAAACGGCCGTTTTCCATTCGTTATTCTCGATGACTTCACCTGCAAATCAAACAGATTTCATTCGGATTTCAAAACGATTTCATTTGGATTTCAAAAAGATTTTATTTCGATTTGAAATGGATTTCATTTAGATTTCAATAAGATTTCAAAAAGATCTCAAAACGATTCCACTTGGATTTGAGAAAGATTAGATTTCTGGGTCAAAAAGACATTACCTTTCGACTTGAAATTCAAGTGGTTTCTGAGAGAGTAGGAATTCGCAGGAACATAAACAGGGATTTAGGGGAAAACCGGAAAACAAACTGAATCGTGGACATGTTACTTGACTTGAATCGGGAAAGTGGTCAAACGAAGATTCGACGACAAGAACTCAAAGATAAATCTGATTTCGGCTTTTAAATCTATCCCACAACTCAAGAGCTAAAAGCGAAGGAAAATCTGCCTCTATGTAGAAGTTCTCGAGCGAAACAAAAAGGTGAATGATTGCGCGACACGCAATCGAAGATAAATCTGATTTCAGATTTCGGATTTTAAATCTAACCCTGAATTGAATAACTAAAAACGAAAATAAATCTTGAGGGTGTGGGGTGTGGGTGTGGGAGTCCGAACGTGGATTACCGGAAAATAGCGGTTTTACCCAGATCCACCCAGATCCACACCCTGAAGATTTTCAATGGCGCCAAAAAGTTATCAAAATCAGTAGAAATCATGAGAAATCAGTAGAAATAATTAGAAATGATCAAAAATCATCCGAATTTTGTGGTAATCGATAGAAAATTTAAGAAATCAAAGAAATCATGTGAAATCGGGCTAATTTACTTGAAACATTTCAGATCGTTTGAAATGATTTCGAATGATTTTTAGCGATTTCAAATGATCCGTTTTGATTTCTGATGATTTCCAATGATTTCCATGATTTCAATGATTTCAATGATTTCGTTGGATTTCATGCGATTTCGATTGATTTCGCCTATTGAAATCAGTTTGTTTCCCCTTGTTATCGCATATTCTGAATGTCGTTTACAGTCACCGTATTTTCACGGTAGTCGTAAAAGGCG
Organism: Rotaria socialis; assembly: GCA_905331475.1. Classification (NCBI taxonomy): domain Eukaryota; kingdom Metazoa; phylum Rotifera; class Eurotatoria; order Philodinida; family Philodinidae; genus Rotaria; species Rotaria socialis. The sequence continues at coordinate 119,426 of CAJNYU010004017.1, read as the reverse complement.
AACGTTTACGGTCATTGTTTACGATTATCGTAATACACCGTAAAACTTCGTATATGACTGCCGTAAACGGCCACTGTAAACGAATGCCGTTTTTCAACGTAAATGATTGGTGTACGGCCGTTTACGGCCGGGCAGGAACGACCTGGGTGCTAGTTTGTAGAGCTTTCAATATCGACCATTGACACCAGGGTGTGGATGTGGGTTTAGAAAAAAGCATCGCTATCCACACCCAACTACGCCCACACCCAATATCCTGTATATAGAAAAATCACACCCACACAATAAAAACTCATTTTTTTGCGGAATATTTAAAAAAAATTTATTAAAGTTAACTGAGGTCATGTACTTCAGTATTTATATAAGAATATTTGCAAAAATATGGATTTCGAAAGTTATCATACACGAAGAATAACAAAATTCTTGTTTTATCTCTATCGAACAACACGTGTTCTTGATAGAATCGGCATAAAATTTCGGCTTCGTTCACGATTTAAATTGTTTCGATTATTCGTTGATTCTGGACATTGACAACTGTGACGAATTTTTTGTATTATTGGAAAATAAGTTTTTGTGAATTGTTCAATTTTTTCATATAATTGTTCATTAGTTGATGCAGCCGATTCGTGTGATAAATTTTCGAATGATTTTGTATTTGTTGTTTTGAGTTGTGTCTCATTTGAAGCTAGTGAACGTTTTGAATTGGTTCTTAAATGTAAAGCCTTTGTTGATGATAGTTGTGGATGGTGAATATTTTGCCACATATTATTACTTTGTGCTTTATGTACATTACAAGCAGTATCGAATGAACCAAATGATTCATAAAGAAGTCTATCATCGGATGATGATCGTGATCGATTACAATCATCTTTCGTATTTTTTTGTTTTTGAACTTTATGTATCATCGGTAAACCTTTTGGTGCTCGATTCGAATAACTTGAATTCATCAATGGATTTGATGTACTATCACCCATAGTCGATATTGATTCAGCTGTCATTGTATTTGTATCAACAAATACTTTAACAAATACAGGACCCATCAGTTGTTTCAGACGAGCCGATGTTCGAAGTCTCGATGTTTGATCTAATGCTTTTCTATGATTATCAACAAGTGGCTTACGAGGTAATGTTGTACGTGAAGTTTGTTGAGGAGGTATAGTATAAAAAATTTCGTATGAATCCGTTTGAACAACTGGCAATGATAAATCAACTCGATGAATAGAACGACCTGTATCTACCTCTTTCTTTGACATATCTATTCGTCAATAAAAATTTCTTTTCTTTTTCTAATGATCCAAATAAAGCTCGATTGTAGTGGAATATATTTCAATTTTGTCGCGCGAGAGAGACGGAGAAAAACAAACAAGATGAAATCTAATCTTCTCTTTCTTTCGTTCGTTCGTTCGTCTTTCCTTTTTTTCTTCGTATTATTGCTGAGGTTGCTCAAAATTTTATTTTAAATTTAGATTCTCTTATCAATAAGCAGCTTGTAGAGAAAAAAATAAATAAGAGAATCCCTAGTCATTTTCTTTCTTCTAATTTCATTACTCCAAGGCTGTCCGGCCAGTCATAATCAGAAATGATTTTAGACATTCGAAACAAACTTCTCATATTCCAGTTCAATAGATTTCATAGTTTATTTTTCGAATATGACGCATGATGCGTAGCCAAAAGAAAACATCGATCATTCGATCATAATTAAATAATAACAAAGCACTTACGTTTTTGATAGTTACGATTATTAATAGATTCAATAGAAACACATCTATATTTATATAAATGAAGTTTTTTTAATTGTTTTATTATTCTTTCTTAGTGATATCTGAATGCAAGATCAAGCACATAGTTTAAACGAAATCTTTTTTCTGATCTTTTTGTTTTGGGTCCTTTTCACATTATACTTTTTGCAAACGCACTTTTTTCTTATTCGATTATTCAAATAGACTTTATTTGTGTAGCTTTAATATTAATCCACAGAACAACTATAAAAGATTTTAGCAAATTACATCAGCTTTATCCAAGAGAACAATTCAACAAACAACTAGAAGATACTAAAGCCTTGTTATGCTCATTTTAATGTATTTCGCTGTCTCTTTAAACCCATTTAAGTTGGCTACCGATAGAATTATTTTCATATTAATTAACGCAAATACTCTATTTAAAATATGCTGAAAAATATTACATTATGTAAATCATTAGTTTCTTTTTAGAAATATTTCTTGTATTGATCAATGAGAAAAAAAATCAATTCATTAGCAATGCAGGAACTCGTAGAATGTTCTTTTTTTCTCTTTTCTAATATTATATTTGAAGCACATTGTTGAAGTCGTGCTAACACAATAATCAAAGTCAGAAAAAGAAATCCAAATAAAATTATACGAAAAAAAAGAGAGATACAGAACTCAATAATATATATATACATTAAAGTATTGCTAAAAAATAACGATGATATTTCTTCGATGACTAGATTCAATCAGATAAACAGGAAAATAGTATTCCTTAACACGGAGCTATAACAAGACAATTGCCACATAGTTTAGTTTGTCCGATACAATCATCGTGGCAATATGCGCCACATCTTTTACAAGCAATTAGTGGTTTACATTCGCAAGTGCATTTGTAATTTGTTGTTCGACTTGTTGCTAACGATGCTGACAGTGCATCGAATAGTTGTTGTTTTCGGGTCGAATCGATTCCGTTTGATGATTGTTGAACTTGCTGTTGTGAAATAAAGGTCGTCGTTGATGTGGTGGTTGGAACACGAACAGATGTTGAAATTGGCTGTTGTTGTTGTACAAAATTTCCTATGGATGTTGTTGGTTCTGAAGTTGTTGTTGAAGAATCGCAACGCATTATTTGCTGTAAAAAGACATGTTGCTGTGGTGTTAATGTTGTACCAGCTGCAGGATTGAACTTTGCAGATTGTTGTTGAGGCATATTTACTACAAATGCATTTACACGAGCTTGTAAAGTCTGATGTTGTGATGAAGAACCTGTTCGTGTTAGAAGTAAAGTTGGACGTGATGAATCATAATTGCCTATAAAACCGTAAAAGTTATGAACAAGAAATAAATATTTTCCGGCTAATCCTACTGGTATCCATAGTTTGTTGTTGTTGTTGTTGTTGTTGTTGTTGATTTATTTTTGCTACTTGATTTCTTGCTACGGCTTTTAATGCAAGTGCTTGTGCATTTTTTGTTGTTTGAGAAATATTTGTTGTCATCCAACTCGCTGTTGATTCATTCGTATTCTTCTTATTTGTTGCTGGTGCTATTGGTGAATAGGATGTTGTCGATTGTTGAGGTTTAACAGGTGATGCAAGAACAATATGCATCGGTTCAATAAATTCTCCATTGGTTTTAATTAAAATTTGTTGTAATGATTCACCATTGAGTGTTGTTTCTTTTTTAGTTTTCTTAATTGTTTTTGCTTTAATTATTCCACCAGGTTCTTTTTTAATTTTGGGCGATAAACTTTCTCCGTTAGTTCCTTTCTTTTTTGGCGTACGAACAGGTGAATGCGCTATAGTTGACGAGGGTATCGATGAAAGCATCATTGTATTTATGCTTGGTAATGATATGGCAGAATCTGATGAAAGATACGCAAATAGACCATCTGATGACGATGGTTCGTATTTGACCGAGGACACTAAAAAGAAAAACAATGTCATCAATCGAACTCGCAGCAGTTTAGCCGTAAAGTCTCTATGCAAATTATCGTTTTTTCTCTTACTAATATTCTCATCTCTCCTGGATGCGTTCAACTTTGTATGTGCTGGTTTGCGTGAGTTCCAACCATTTTTTAGCTAGTGTCGAATTCAATGTAGAACGTTGATACATGTCCCCTGTCAACTGTTCAGACTTCTTTCCGTCACTTGATTTGATTAATTTCTCAATAATGATTTATTTTATAAAAAAAAAAGAAAATAAACTATTGATTACTCTCTATTTCCTTCCTTCCGACTGCAGTGCTGCTTCGTCTTCTTTCTTACTAGATTTGCAACTGCTCATATTAATTTACCTGTATTATTAGAATTTGTATCTGCTTGTGATTGTTGTTTAATATTAGCTGTGATATTTTCAACGATCATAGTTGTTTGTTGTTCCGGTTGATGTGCTTCACCGACAGATTTTAATTCTTGTAAAATACTATTGAAATCAAGGGTTATTTGACTATTGGAACTATTTTTCGGTTGTTCTTGTTGCAATTGAGGACTTCTCTGATGATGATTATTCGTTGTTGATTCACTGATATTGTCGATCATTGATGCAGTAAATGAATCGAACGGTTCAGAAAAATCGTCGAATAAAAATTGTGTTACTGAATTATTATTATTATTATTATTATTATTATTATTAGTTGTATTCTATAGAGAGAAAAAAAGATAAAGACGGCATGTTGAAATCAATATTTTGTCCTTTTTTTCTTTTGCTTCAATGTGTTTAAGAAAAAAAGAAAGAACAAGCTAAATATATATATATATATATGATCAATCATCAATTTCTTTCTTTTTTCTTTTTGTTTTCCTCGTTATATTTTATGAGTTCATTCGAATCACATTCAGTTATATTCTATTTTTTTTCCTGTTCTTCTTCTAGTTTCTCGTCCCATCTTCCTTTCTCAATGTCAGCAGAAACGCACAGACACACTATAGTTCGTCCGCGTCTTTGTGTTGCAACGATTAAACACAGTTTAACATTTCTCTATGGTCTATATGTATGTATAGCTACTCTTAACTGCGAGATCGTCGATGTCGACAAAATATGGTTTGACAAAGAAGATACGATAGAACACATGAAACATTGAGTACTGCTCATGATTAAGTTCAGTGTCCAATTTTTTTCTTCTTCTTCCTCTGATTATTTGACTAGTACTGGTACTTCATCACAAAAAAAGAAAGTGTCAATGACGAAAGTAAAATAGGTCCGAATGAATCATAGTATTCGAACTAATAGAGACAGATACAACAACATGAGAATTGTGATGTCGACGACAATGTGTCTTGAAATTGGAGACAAAAGAAGAAATACATGTAGTTTTTCTTCTTCCTGAGCACTAGAGCTAGTGCTGCCTGTCGGTGCATCATGTAGTATTCATTCTTTTCTTCTTCTTCTTCTTCTTCTTTTTTTGTTCTCTTAAAAAAACTTATTTGTGAGTGATTTCTTTTCTGTCTCCTCTCGAACACACACTGATTATTATCCTCATCATCGATGTATTTTGACTTGTTGCCTTTGCGTGTATAAAATATAGAACTGATGGTAGTGGAACGATGAAGAGTAAAACAAGAAAGGAACGAATAACATAACCGATCAGACGTTTGCCGTGTTGGTAGTAAAGCAAGAAAAAATCCGACAACGATGGAGAAAAGAGAGTAAGTAAGTAAGCGTCAAAATGAAACAAATTTTGTTGGATGGTTTGTCGATAGAGTGAAAAAAAAGAACAAAAGAGAAAGCATTATATCGTATGGCGCACTATTTGAGACACAACAAAAACGAGACGGCATGTAAACTTGTCGATAAGAAGAAGAAAAACTATCACGTCACATATACATATTCGAATGAAGAAGAAAAATCTTGTTAGGACATACCAAAAGAAGAGAATCATTTGATGATTGATTGGTGAACAATGATGAAGGTAGGATTGTAGCAACTTGTCCTATTGGTTGATTTTTAGTAGGAGTAGCAAATGATGACCTAATAGAGAGAGGGAAAAAAAGAAAAATTTCGTAAGTTAATAGAAATAATCAAACTATCGCTGTCGCGTGTTTAGCTGGTCGTCTCTATTAGATAGTTTCTATGAGCGTTTACTTTGCCTGTTTTCAAATCGATGCCTTGTTAGGAAGGATTAAGTGTCTTTGTCTTATCTTATTGTGAAGATCCGATTTCTTCTATCGAATAGAAAACATTTGTCGCCAAAACTTTCTATATTCATTAGTTAGAATTGAAAAAAAAGTGTTACCGGAGATTCATTAAGATAGTCTATTGTTGAATTTCAGTCACGATGCAGTTTCGATATTTGCATATTCTCATTAGGAAACTTTTTGAACCTAGATCAAATCTCCAACGCGAATCATTGAGTATTTTATTTTTTTATCTCTGATCATGTATTATAAATTAAATGTAAACAATTAAGTTTTACTTTTTTCTAGATATAAAGTTCTAGAACATTTTTCATCAGTCATGGAAAAAACGCCATTTGTTTTTTTTTGCTTAAACGATACAAGCGTAAATCTTGTGGGGATTTAAATGTGCAACACGAGGTAGTCACTGATGAAATGATTATTGTAAAATGAAAGAACTTAAGTGAGACCTCTATCGCACTCTTTCGGACATAAAAGCGTGCATCTTTCTCGATTAACAAGCATACATCGTTCGTTCACTGGATTCATTTTGTGTAATTAATTCTGTTTTAATAATATTAACCATTGAACTAGAAGTTTGATTATCTAAAATTAAATACAAAATAAAATTTAAATTTAAATCTTCTACGATGACATACTTGACGAATTTGAAGCTGCAGCAGCGGATGCTAAACGGAAAAAAAATTATTCAATTCTAATTCATTACAATAATTTTAAGAAAAAAACACAACGAACCTTTTCGTTTTAATGCAAGTTGTTCTCTAATTTGTGCTAATGTTCGTGTCTGCTGTACAACTGGTTGTGGTTTCGCTAATGTTTCAGTATTATCTTCATTTGTTTGCATTTCATAAGTGGGTGAGACAACTTTTATAGTCGTTTGATGGGATATTTGTTGTGAATGATTACCTTTTGACATCTGCCAATCTTCATCTGTATCATCGAGTTGATCGTCAATTGAAACAGACGGTGGAGGAGTGGGTTTAGAATAATTGTAACTAGTTTTATCTCCTGTACTTGCACCTTTGACTACCTTCATTTTTTTTTCTAATGATTTAATTATACTCAATTCATTAATTTGTATAATTCTGCTTCCTTTTTTTTGGGACAACACGAATGAATAATATCATGGGTTTTCATCATAGCACCAATCAAATAAGAGCAATGTCTTTATTTGATATATTTATGCATTCTGATATATAGAGGGCTTCGATAGAATGAGAAATAAGAATGGAGCAACGTTCTTATAAAAATAAAACTTCTATTAAAAAGTCACTTTTATTTTATTTCTCATGTTGATGAGGGCACGAAAATTTTAAATTTACAAAATGTAAAACGTTTTGAAAATACAAGGAAAAAAAACAAGATCTCACTCAATACAAAATATTAACTGACATTTTCATCAAATATTATTTATTCGCACTAATAGATGTGTGAATACCTAAACATGTATAGATGCACTTCAGGTAATAGTATTCATTCAATTATACAATAAATTAATATAAAAAATATTTTTTCTTATTTTTTGATGATCTGCATGAAAAAATTACAAACAAAAAAACACAGATTTATCGTTTTCGAAAAATTATTTCATTGTCACTTCACCTTTTTTGATATCAGACTACACAAATGAAACATATACTAAGTTATGTGAATATGGACGATGTATAGCGCCTCGATCTATTTTTCTATTGGGTCAAACATAAAATTTTGATTACTTTTAATGAGATTTTTTTCTTTCTTTTAATTATTAAAGCACGAAAATTCTTGTAAAAACACTGGGAATGGAGCATTCTACGAGAGAAGAGCAATAACTGTCATATTAGAGATCTTTTAAATATATATGCGGGACAGAGAGTATGAAAAAAAACGATAAAATCGTTGACATTGAAACATTTAAAATGTAGTTTCAAATAACAGAAATATGATGTGAATATGAAAACCCACTAACTGATATAAAGGGAGACTAATGAGATTGATGACAGTATTATAGATAAAAATAAAAATAAATCATCTTTCATGCGAAAGCGACTGTACATTTCTTGACATATCTCATTTTTTGGTGAAATACAATCAACTAATCATAATTCATTTATTAATATCAACATACAAAATGAATTAAGGATATTTTCTTGATATCAACATTTCATCGGCACAATTGCATTATACTGTACTTGCAGTTGAGTACACTAATTTCAGTAGTTTTATTAGGGACACGAGATCGGACTCTAAAATATGTGCTCATTAAATTTTATTCGACGCTTCTGATGGTATTTTGATTAAAGTAATGAAGATATTTTCATACGGGCTCAGCCCTGTCGTATGTTGAAACAGTGTAAACTTCAATGAACTAGAAAAGAAAAATTTGTATAATAAATGGTGTAGAAATGTTATGTTGCATCTAGTAAACAAACGATCATGCATTCAAGGTGTTACACTCGATTGTAACAAATACGTTTTGTTGTATTTCGTTTATTGAAGCGTGACAGCGATTGGTTTTTTGTCTTTCTTTCAAAAAGTAACAAAATAGAAATATGGCAACTAGTAACAATGAAATATCTGAAGGTTTATTAAACACTGATCTATGGGATCGACTCGATTTTCATTTAGGATCCTATGTAAAATCTCCAATACAATTACGTTATGTTAGTTCAAAAACGTCCACTATTGGTCGAGCATTACAACTTGCTATAGTTGATTTAATTGATCATGTTAAACGAAAATTTGCGGATTACGCAGAAGATAATTCAACTCTTCTCGGTACTGAAAATCGTTTATATCATTCACGTCAATATTCATTAACTGCGAAAGACGCTAATATCGAATCTTTTCAATCAAATGGTATTGACGATAAACTGAATATTGAAATAGGTTCATTAGCTCCAACGATTTTCTATCAATTACGCGAAGACATCGGTATATCAAACGAAAAATTTCGTCAATCATTTTCTGAACATGGTTTAAAAGATTTTACAAATACAGGCAAAAGTGGTTCGTTGATGTATAAAACATCGGACAATTTGTTTATTCTAAAAACTCTACGCGAATATGAAGCACGTTTATTAATTCAAATTCTACAAGGTTATTCGATACAATTTCGGCAACGACCAACAATGTTTAATCGTTACACTGGATTATATTCCATCCGTTTAGAATCATCATTATCGAATTTTACAATTTATGTTGTTGTTATGGTTAACGCGTTTACACCGTCATTAAAAATAAACGAAATATTCGATTTAAAAGGCTCAACAATAAATCGAAAAATCACTGGATATTTATCAACGGAAAAATTCTATAAATTGAAAGATATGGATTTTAAAGAGTTGTATCCTGCGGGTATACGTATACCAACGAATATTTTCCGAAAATTAAAAACTACACTGGCTAATGATGCGAAAGCTTTAAGAAAATTGAACGTAACAGATTTTTCATTAATAGTTGGAATTCGACATTTAGATATGTCGAAAACTCAAATGGTAGACCGTCAACAAATAACAGGCATTACAGCTCTTCTTCGCGCAACAAACAGTCTTACGTCAATACATCAGAAAGATCTTGCTGTTGATGCTTCACCATCAATTGTTGAGTGTGAAGTTAATGCTTCACTTAATTCATATTTGAAACCTTTGGAAATGCTCCAAGAAAAACTTGATATGGATTTATATTATAATAATGATTCAGTTGCTTATGAGACTTTACCCATTCCGGGTATTATAAATAATACGAATAAGCGTGTTTATATTTATTTGGCTCTGGTTGATATGCTTCAAACATTTGATAGTTTTAAACTTATCGATCAAGCATTTCGAAAAATTACGGATCCTAATCGACATCTTGAATATTCTGTTATTGAACCAAATGATTATGAACAACGTTTCATTCAATTTCTATTTACAGATGTATTTTATGATGCTAATAATGATTTCCCATGGGCTATTACTGATGTTAGTCAATCAGTTGCGAATATTAATAATGTCAAGATTAAGAAAAAGAAAAGAAGTGAAGAAAACCATCAAACTGATTCACCTAAGTCTGCAGTTCATGGAACTAATTCAGAAGAAATTCTTGAATTTCATTTTTAATCTATTTTTTTTTCTTTCGAATAAATATTAGCTAATAGTCTAATTGAACAAATAAATCATGAATACGAGATAATGATTGTTTAAAAGGAAAAATAATCATTTTCTTCATTTTGATTTATAGTAGTTGTATCTTTCCAAGAGTAGATCGATATCTTTATTATGATACAATTGAGATATGTCTCTAGCTGAGTCACTTCGAATTATTGCACAACAAAAACAGCCAGTTATTTTTCTTTTTCTTTCTTTCTCTCCGTCAGTCACTATAAAAGGTGTGTTGCACACAAAACTATTCATTTCTATCTACGTTTGGCAAGGTGTAACATGCTTCGAATCAAAGCTACGATAGGAGAAGATCATTCTGATAAACCGGTACAATATGTACCTCTAAAGAATGTAAACATTGAGGCAAAGATTCGTTCATTTGCCGCCGATGTAAAGATAAGACAGGTGTTTCGAAACGAGGAAAATACGCCGATTGAAGCGGTCTATTGTTTTCCGATCGAAGAACGAGCTGCTATCTATTCGTTTGTAGCTCATATTGATGATCGTGAAATTATCGCCGAGTTGAAAGAAAAGAATCAAGCACAGAAAGAATATTGTGATGGTATAAAAAGTGGCCATGGAGCTTATTTATTGGAACAGAATGAAGATTCCTGTGATATTTTTATGATTAACGTTGGTGGGATACCTCCATCGAAAGAATGTATCATTACTATAGCCTATGTGTCGGAATTGGAATTGGCTTCTGAATCCACCATTCGATTTGTAGTGCCGACGGCTATTGCACCACGTTATGATCCCGGAAAGGGTAGTATTTCATCATCTGCAAACATGAATTATTCATACGTTCATTCAACTTTGTATACAATTGCTTTTAATTGTCGCATTGAAAATATTGGACAACAGATCGCTCGGATAAATTCAACATCGCATCCAATTGAAGTTGATCAAAGTCAAACAGATGCATATTTAGTGACATTTACTCAGGAAAATACATATTTAGATCGCGATATTCTACTAGATATTGAATTGCAATCAAAGCATGAAAGTTCGATCATTGCCGTCGAATCTGGTGCTGTAATGGCGGCATTTATTCCCACCGATAATAATTTTTGCCAGTCAGCAATATCGAACAATGAATTCATCTTTGTTGTTGATTGTAGTGGGTCAATGAGAGATGAAAATAAGATTTTATACGTTCGCGAAGCCATGATAGTCTTTCTTAGAAGTCTACCAATTCATTGCCATTTCAATATAATACGATTTGGTTCCAATTACGAAAGTCTCTTTGGAGAAAGTACTGTAATCTACAATGAAGAAAATGTTAAAAAAGCTGAACAATTGATTGAGAAAATGGAAGCTAATATGGGTGGCACTGAACTGGTAGACATTTTTTTTCTTGATTAGATTATATTTGCTATTTGTTTTTGAATGAATTTAGTTGGAACCGTTGAAATGGCTTGCACAAAACGCACTTGATCAAGGACGTGGGCGCCAGATTTTTCTTCTGACCGATGGTGAAATTTCAAATGTTTCAGAAGTACTCAATCTGTGTCGTTCGATGGCTTCAAACACTCGAATTTTTTCATTCGGTTTGGGTCAATCACCTAGTCATTCTTTGATCAAGGGTCTGGCTCGAGCGACCAATGGTCAATTCGTTTTTATTCCACCAAACACAAATGTAGATGAACCAGTTTGTGAGCAATTACGCAGGGCCCTTCGACCATGCATCACCAATGTGCACATCAAATGGAATCTTGGTGTTGAAGTTCGCAATGCTCCAAGGCGATTACCTCCAATTTATTTCAATGAGAGACTCATTGTATACGGCCTCGTTGACGATAAAACGATTCCATTCAATCACAAGTCTTCTGTTGAATTAGAGACTTATCCGGATCATCATCGATTAGTCAAAGCTCAAGTTACTCGAGTGCCAACTGTGTGTGACCATACGACAATTGCTCGCCTTGCTGCTAAAGCACTCATTCTAGAGTTACAACATGAAAAAAACCCATCAGAAGGGTTCAATACGGAAATACAAGTTCAAGATATTTCGTTGTCGAAGGACATAGAAATCATGTCGACAAGACATCAAATTATTCAGTTATCTCTCAAGTACAATATCTTGAGTCCATACACGGCTTTTGTCGGCATTGAAAAGAGAATAAATCAAAACAATGATGGTATGATTTTACGTGAAATACCAATTCAACTATCTATGGATGATCAATATTCACAGCCAATCGTTCCGCCAATTTTCAATAATGTGCTTTCCTATCACTCATATAGTCCATTCTTACCAATGTATCTAAGCCATTCAGCCAGTTCACCGACGTACTCACCAACATCCCCAAGCTATTCACCCAGTTCACCGGCGTACTCGCCAACATCCCCAAGCTATTCATCCAGTTCACAGAAGTATTCATCGATTTTGTCTAACAACCTCGATAATATGAATGCGAATGATTTACCGGCAACCGACGCTAAGAAAAGAAAGTGCGACGCAGAGGATAATGATGATGATTGGCCAAAAAACAATCGAGATATTGTTCGGCACTTGATTAAGAAGCAAACGTTTGATGGTCTCTGGAATTTAGAATCTGAGAATATCGAACATTTGACTGGAAAGCCTCTCGCAGAATTTCAATCGAAATATTCTCAATTCGATGATAAAACTCTCATATCACTAATTGTAATTGCTGCGTTTTCTAAATATTTCAAAGCTTTAGAACTGTTGTGGCACGCTGTAGTAGAAAAGGCTCGTAAAACTCTCGCTAATATGATCGAAAACCAATTGGTAGATCTCGATGGATTTCTATCCGATATTTCAGAAAAACTATGAACTAAATAATTTTATTTGAAAGTATTTGCAATAATAATTTGATTGTTTTGTTCAAAAGAAATAAAAAAAAGCTGGTGATTCAATTCATATTCTAAGTGTATTGTATTCAAACTCTTTGGTCTTACAACCTTTCCTTGAAGACCTAATTCAAACTAGCTGAATGATGTTTATAGTTCAAGAAGCTCTGATGGTTTGTAAAATAAAATTGGAACAAATATTTAGTCCGCGTAAGGGGTTAGCTCAATTGTTTTCAAAAATATATTTCTCGGTTTAAAAGATATCAGTTCACAATTGTGTAATACTATCTAATTCAATACATGATTCATTCTTCTTTTGATTCTACTATCAAAAGACATTCACTGCCTAAGCGATCAGTCGCATTGAATATAAATTTTTCGGTTTAAAATTTTAAGAAAATTTCAATGCTGCGCGATTTTTGTGAATTCACCTTTTCAACAGTTGTTTCCATGTCACTCGATTATCTCGTCTAATAGATTGGTCTTATGTTCGACACTCTATTGGGCAGTATTAGCAGATTTCCAACCATTGAATGCTCGATATTTTAGAAAGCTACGAGTTCTGATCTTATTTCAATGAGGAACTAATTATAGACAGTAGTATCATTATATATCGGTGGATTTTTCTGATAGAGCGAATTCAAATGTTCTAATAATGTAATACAAAAACATTATGTTATTTGAGACAGCATGTCTTTGTTATATCACGATACAATAGAACTTGATAAAATGTATGGAATTTTTTAGTAGATCATATGCGTAGGATAAATCTAAAAAAAAGCTGCAAAAGAAAGTCTCAAGAAGATCTATAAAACATAAAATGTTCAGAATGTAAGGCTATTTCCAGTTTTGTTTTGCAAACCATTGTATATCTACACTGAAAAAATCAGCGTAGTCCAACACGGCGCTGTCAAATAAACAACAATTCATTTTAAAAAAAACCGCATAATTCCATTTCATTTTTTTGTATGACGCTCATTTGTGTTCTATCGGCCGTCTTTTCATTTGAATGCCATTTCGTCAGTGGCAACACCATCAATAATGGCAACAGCTTTTGTAGGAAGCAAAGCCAATCGCTTTCTTGATGCAAGCGAAGAGCCAAGTCAAACGCTCCTTCCAATTACGGGATACGAAAAAGAAAATTTAGTATCACTCGAAGAAGCGGTTCGACCAATTTCAACTTTACTCTATGATCTTGATACAAAGGTGTATATAGCAAAACGAAATTCGCTGACACCAGCCGATGGTTTGACTAGCGATCAATCGGCTGCTATTCATCTGTATACGATCGAATGGGAAGAACCTCATGATAGTTTATACACTCTTCTTAATCGAACACTACGTACTGCAGAAAGAAAGACGCTGAAACCTTGGTTTTCTTATCTAAAACTTTTTCTCACGGCTCTATACAAGTTACCATCGATAAAGGGCCTTATCTGGCGTGGAATTCGAGGCAACGTCTACGAACAATATAACATCGATCAAGTATGGTGGGGTGCCAGTTCATGCACAGAAGCAATGCAAGTCATGGAACGATTCGTCGGTCGTTCGGGCGTGCGAACTCTATTCACTATAGAGAGCCGTTCTGGTAAAGCAATTGGGATGCATTCGTTTTACAGAAATGAAAATGAAATTGTTCTTATGCCTGGCACTTATTTTCATGTCGTGGACAAATGGAGTCCAAATGAAAACTTATATATGATTCATTTACGTGAGGCAGATCCACCATATCAATTGATTGCGCCGCCCTTTACAGCAAGTGAATCTTGTCCCAGAAATGGTAAGAATTTCATGTTCATGGATTGTAGAGACAAGTACGATAAATTTTCCATCTATAAGAATAGTTTAGTTGAATAGCCAGTGGTACTCTGATAATATAACGCCAGTCGATTTTATACCTACTCAAAAACACCACATTTCTATTTTCGGAGTATCACTTATAGTTAGTTTGAGAACTTTCAGATACTTAACAAAGTGTATTATATTGGACTGAATCATGTTTCCTAATAGAAGTTTCCAATACAGTGCTGAAAGTTTTCTGTTCAAACGCGATACGAATATCTATATTAGACCTTGACCTTGCCATCATTCATCATTTTAGAAGTAGATCTGAATAACAATTCAGACCAGTTAAAAAATCGACCACGCTTAATTAATTTTTCTGGTAGAAAGCTGACCGATGCAAATATTGAAAGCATTGTAAAGGACAAAACGATCCAAGCTTACTGTACACAATTAAATCTATCATCCAACAACTTGACATGTTATGGATGTTGGGCGATAGGCAATGCATTACGAACGAACACCGTGAGACGAACAATCTATTCGTCAGTCAAAAATTAACTGTAATTTGTTTTTGTATCAAATAGACTCTGACTCAATTGAATCTTTCAGAAAATCAAATTTCACAAGACGGCGCGAAATATCTTGCCGATGTATTATACGAAAATACGGTAGAAAAAGATGAGCACATATTTTTGATAATTTAAATATTCGGCAATTTCATTCTTATTCTATAGGCACTTATACAGCTGAATCTAGGATCAAATCAAATCAAAGACGGTGGTGTACAGTGTCTAGCTGATGCATTACAACAGAACACAGTGAAAAATAATAGATGTCATGATTATCTGTACGTGTATAGTTTAATATAGACACTGATCCAATTGAATCTCGAACAAAATGGCATCGCAGATAAAGGCGCATGTTATTTGGCTCATGCACTTAGGGCTAAAAAGGTATAGAGTATTATGTTTTTATTGCGAAGAAAACCAATGATTATACTCGTAGAAACTTGCTAAGCTTCATCTTGGAGCAAATGAAATTACGGAGAAAGGAATGAGATATCTTGCTGATGGATTAAGAGTCAATCGAGTAAAAACATTTGTATATTTTACTTTTCTGTAATACAGCGACATTCATTATTTGATGTAGACACTTACTGAGTTGAATATCAAACAAAATGAAATAGCAGACGAAGGATTGAAATATTTGGCCGAAGCTTTAAAAACCAATCGAGTAGGATAGACTATTTGTTTCATTCTCATGTTATTATATTTCTCTCAAAGTAGGCACTCATCCACTTAGATCTAACATCAAATAAGATAACAGAGAAAGGAATACAATATTTGACTGATGCACTGCGAATTAATAAGGCAAGATAGACCACATGATTAAATAATTTATATTTATATATGAATTATTTCTTATTTTGGAATAGACTCTTATGCACTTGGATCTTGGTTCGAATAAGATAACAGACAAAGCAGGACTATATTTAGGTGATGCTTTACGTAATAATAGAGTATGAGATAGTCGTAGATAGTTTATTGTATGCTATTAATTTGTTTACTGGCACAGACATTGATTCGGCTCGATCTTAATAGTAATCAAATCGCTGACAAAGGACTCAGATATATTGTTGATGGACTACGAACTAATACAGTGAGAGATATGATGTTCTCATCGTTTAAATATTTGTCTTTTTTACATTCGATGAAAGAATCTGACACAACTCGATCTTGCCTACAATAGAATTACAGATGTTGGAGTGCAACATCTCACGGATATATTGGCAGCCACGAGAGTGAGCTAAATCAAATTTCATAGGTCTCTTCTAAATTTAGACTATTAGGTGCAAAGACTTACTCGACTAGGTCTTGGAGGAAATGAAATCACAGACAATGGAGTACACCATTTGAGTGAAGCTCTATTGATTAATCGGGTTAGTAACATTGCGTATGCTGTATAAATGTTTTTATCATGTTTCGCATTATTTTATATAGAAACTTATTCAACTAGACCTGGAATCGAATAAAATTTCAGACAAGGGAGCTCAACGTTTGGCTGATGCTTTAAGAGTGAACAAAGTAAATACAAATGATGGCGATATCTATCTTAGACTCACAATACCTGATTTTAACAGACACTGACACAACTAAATTTGGGATCGAATAAAATTGGCAGTAAAGGAGCACACCATATAGCCAGTGCATTACGAACTAACAAGGTACAAGAAAGTAGTTCGAACCTATTCGTTCTATATTTTTATCAAACATTGACCATAGAGTGTGACACGGTTAGATCTGAGTGGTAATCAAATTAATGAGAATGGTATACAACATTTAGCTGAGGCGCTACACTGTAATTTGGTGAGAGATATTTATTTATACGTTTTTTTTTCTTCTTATCATTCGATATTTATCATACGGTATAGTATCTCATTGAACTAAATCTTTGGTCCAATCCTATAATGGATGAAGGTTTACAATATCTGGCTCATGCATTGACAAATAATCGAGTAAAGCGTTTCTACAAGTTTATTTTTGTGTATATCTATGCTTTACGTTAATATATATATATATATAGGCAATTACTAGATTAGGCCTTGAGCGGAGCGAGATCACAGAACAAGGAGCACAATACTTGGCTGCTGCACTACGCAGTAATTCAGTAAGATGCATGTCGCTTGTGTTTCATATTATGTTGATCATGTATTTATTATAGAGTCTAACGCAACTCAGTCTATGGGGTAATCACATAGGAAATACGGGTGTACATTATTTAGCTGAATCGTTGCTCGTGAATAAAGTAAACAATAATAGCTTTTAATCTGATTGGTTACTACTTTACTGTTTGGCGTAGACACTCGCTCAGTTAGATCTTGGAAAAAATGAAATTACAGAAGTCGGAGTCAAGCAACTTGCTTATGTTTTAAGAAGTAACAGAGTAGGCGAACACATGACATATGAGCTGGTTTTGTTATTTAAATATTATGTATTGTAGACACTCACTCATCTGGAGCTTGAATGGAATCAAATAACACAAGAAGGAATCGAATATTTGATCGACGCTTTACAATACAATTCGGTAGCAGATATTAGTTGCTGTTGATTTCTCATTCGATGTTTTTTTTTCTCTTTTCAACAGACATTTAATCGTCTTAATGTTTCGAACAATCAAATTACAGAAGAGGACCAGCAATGTCTTATTCAAGCATTGAAAAATAACATAGTAAGAAATTTCCTTCTCACATATGTTCTGTTCTAATTCTATTGTTTGTATTATAGACACTGAATCTCTCAATATAATAGCAAATTTCGATCATTTAAAAAGTTTTTTTTCTTTCCAAAATGTAATTAAAAACTAATGAATGTGTTCAGTACTAACACAAGTAACGAACATTTTTCTTATTATACCTTCAGTTGTAAATACATGTTTTTTTTAAAAATTTCAACAACTACCTTGGAAAGAGAATAACTGAGAGTGAGTGAATGAATGAATGAATGAATGAATGAATGAATGAATGAAAGTGTGCACCATTTTCCTAGCACTCTATACACAATTGAAATTTCTAATATAATTTCAAGTACAATCCGTGCATGTAGAGATTCTAACTTTTTCATGAACACTTGAATCAAGTTTAAAAACTTATGTTTTAAGCACTAAACAGATAAAAAGAAAACAAAAACTTCTTCAAAGCAACTGCATTATGGCGCCCAGAAGACCTTTTATGGAAAAAAAATAATTAGAACCATAGAATTTTATTTCATCTCTAAGTGTTAATTTTTCAGAACAATCTTATGAAGTCATTTTACTGATAATAATAATACATGTGTAGTGCACTAAAAAATATTTTCTTGTTTAACACGTGATGCAACGGTAATGTTTATGTTAATTTTGTGTTATCAGTACAAACACACGAAACATGAATTGTTGTCTTTGTTTTTTTTCTATCCGCCTAAATTAAATGAACAAGAAAAAAATAAATTAAAAAAAACCGTGCACTAAAGATGAATGATTTAACGTTGATGACTCACTAGAACATCCTAACGGAGGTATTTGGATCATAAATTTTTGAATTCGATGATTTGCTTGATCCGTAATATAAATATTTCCATACCTATCAAATTTTAGATCTCTCGGGCCCCTTAGTTGGGTGGCAGCTACGCCTGTTGTTCCCGTACAGCCAATAATGCAGACACCACCAGCCGCATAATTTGTCGTCCACTTCATGATTCGCCCATTAGAATAATCGGCCACATAGATATACCTATCAATGAATGATATCATTTTCAACAATTATGTAGAATTTTTAAAAAATCTTTGAGCGAATCATATACAGCTCAAGCAAAATTTAACAAGGAAATTAAACTCTAATCTCCAATACGGATATCTTATAACGATATTCAATTTAACATACCCATTATTATCAACGATCACTGCTATGGGCTGCGCTAAAAGATACGCAGTTGAACCAGTTGTTCCATTACCAGCTACTATAGTTCCATTCAAAGATCCAGGATCGTATTTCATTACACGAAAATTCAGTTGATCGGCTATGTACAATGTTCCATTGGGGTCTATAAAATTTCCAAATGGACTTGACAATTGATTTAGTCCTGGACCTGCTGGACCCCCACCTGCTACGACAACACCAATCGATGAAAAAGGAATAAATTTACCAACTTGATTATTGTCAGAATCAGTAACATATATATTATTATTGACATCAATATGTAAATCACGCATTTGACCAAGAGGATTTATTGTCGAATTTTCAGCAAGTGTGATGCCTATGGTGGATCCGTTGACAAATTTTTGAATTCGATAATTACTGCTATCAGCAACAATAATATCACCGTATTGATCAATAGCAACACCTTTAGGTGATGATAATTGGTTACTTCCATTTCCAATGGTTCCGTTGCCGGCAACAATAATTCCAATAGTCGCATTCGGAACGAATTTAAGTACGCGAGCATTGTCTCGATCAGCAACGAACAGGTTATTATTGTTGTCCACAAAAATACTCACGGGGGCTGAGAGAGATCCTAAATCAGATCCCAATGTCCCGTTACTGTTACCAGCCATTGTTAATCCCGTATCATTCCATGTGGCACAAGTTGGGATATTCAATGCATAGATGCCAACAGGAGCGACTGAAAAATGAACAAACGATTCTTCATGCTAGCTGTTGTACAAAACAAGCAATAAAGGTTACACACAAGTTATTGTTGTTTGAGTAGTTGTAGAAGTTGTGCTCGTACTAGTAGTGCTTGTTGTGCTCGTACTAGTCGTTGAGGTAGCTGTTGTTACGCTTGTTGTCGTTGTGGTACGTGTAGTAGTAGTAGTAGTCGATGTTGTCGAAGTAGTAGTGTCTGTTGTTGTAGAAGTGGTCGATGTCGTCGTCGTAGTTGTTGTTGTCGCAGTGGTAGTGGTTGTCGTTGTCTCCACAGTCGCTAAAGACAGAGAAAAGAACTAAACGAGCTTCGCACCAAAACTACCGACAGTCTCATTCAAATCCTTTTCGTAGGATAAAATGCAAAACGTTAAAGACAATAAATATTTTTTCTGCTTAAGATACATTTTCATATCACATTGAACTCACTTGTCGTCGTAGATGAACGTAGCACAAGAACACCGTAAAACACTCCAGCAACAGCTAAAGCGAAGATAAGCGCAACCACTGCTACTTTTCCAACTAAAAATCTTTGATTTCTAAAATTAGAAAAAAATATGCAGTTTTATTAAATTTGTTTTTGAAGAACTAACAAAGTCTTCAAGGAATTGCCAGGTATTTCAGGAATTCGACCTATGCTTGTATTCACTTGTCTAACTGTTCTTGGTGATACTGCATGGGTCTAAATAAGAAAAATATTTACACGCATTCATTTCAATAAAATCAGCGAAACAATAATGACAAATTGATATTTAGCAGTTTGTTTTTTACTAACCACTTTCTGAATCACGTGTTTTGAATATCTGTTCATAGTATGTGCATTCGAATTTTTATGATATCAGTCAATATTTCTCGATAATTTCTTGTTGCCAAAACCTGAAATGTGTGGAAGACTTTGCAGTTTTCTTGTAGATGTATCTATCTTAGCCTCCATTTGCATTCATAGGTTGATAGATAACCTTTAATTCGATTCACATCATAAATTTTCAGAATAATAGGTAGAATGTTTTTCGGATACTCCGTTTACTGATGCCGTTTTGATATTATTTTTCGATGGAACCTCTATTCATCTTCTCTGGATACGTATTGATACGTCAGATGACTATAATCTTTCGAAGAGAAGACTTCTGTTCATGCTAATCAGAAAAGTCTTCATTTTAACTTAAAAATTAGTATCAGTTTGTTTTTTGTATGTGATTAAGCCACTTAATTCAATCATAGTTTTCATTGAATATATTTATCAAATCTATTGGACTATAATCATTTATAAATTTGCATGTGCAAAATCACGCCGCTGTTCTATTTTGCATATAATTGAATTCACACATTATGATAGAATATATGTCAGTTTCTTTCTGCATTTTTTCGTTTACTTTTATTTGTTTTTAATGGCATTATTATTCAGAGAATATAGAAAGCGAATGAATGCGTCTCGTTTCGTCCTATTCGGCTGATTTTGAAGCACTGAATTGAAATTGGATTAATTGACTGTGTCTAGCTCGAGCTACCAATTGATCTGCTTTTAGTTTCTATTTTCCTCGCTTATATTGATATATTTCGTAAAGAAAATGTACGTAGCTGCTTTTTAGTCCTAAACCGCGTCTTTTGTAGGTTTTAACCAGTGTCAAATCACTATTTTCTACTGTTTACTACTTAGTGAAACGATTGTAGTTGTTCGAATTGCGCCGTTCATTTACAACGAGAGCTATCGGCATGCGTAAAAATGAGTTTGAATATATGAAGATGATAAAGTCTGATCTCTGTCGTCCTACCGTGCTTTGCTCTATCGGTTGATAAAATTGAGGCAGACCAGGAGCAACTGCTTGTGTACCAGTAGACATCGCTTATAGTTACGTTCGCTGGTCAGTTTTTGTTGTAAAATATTGATTTCGTCCTGTTCAACAGTTTGCAATTTCGAAAATAAAACAAAT
This sequence comes from Rotaria socialis, assembly GCA_905331475.1. Classification (NCBI taxonomy): domain Eukaryota; kingdom Metazoa; phylum Rotifera; class Eurotatoria; order Philodinida; family Philodinidae; genus Rotaria; species Rotaria socialis. Next base: position 97,736 of record CAJNYU010004017.1, on the reverse strand, counting down.
CAATCAAGAACTCATGTTGTTTTTCATTACTTAGCGCATGTATTAACTGATGGGATCATTGCCTGTGTTGCACTTTTGTACTGTTTTGTTTTCTCTTGATACAACTATGCAATTGACAAAACTGCATTTAAGTATGTAAACAACTATACATTGCTTACAATATTCGCTTGTTCGACAATTTACCAGTAAAAACATGCGTCATTTCATTTTTTTCTCTACCACTGATTTTAACGATCTGAAAATTTCTCGCAGAAGCACTCAAAGAAATTTTGGTATTTATTCAAATACAGATGAATTCGATAACCAGCAAATAACAGCATGCGTATGAAAAACGTGTATCATACTATTAGATTTCAGTGAACTCAACTTCGTCAGTTATCAATAAGGAACTGTACTATTTTCTCCACTAGATTGCACATGGCAATTTAACTGTTAGGTTAAGTCAGTAAACAAACTAACAATACAAAAATAGAGGAAGAGAAGATGAAATTTATCACCAATTCAAGCATCAGAAAAGGACAGAATAACAAAAAGAAGAAGCGAAATATATTTTATGAGAATGTTTTTCGTGCTCGATCTAGAGTTGCCTCTTGATGAAACTGTACATATTAATTCACGTTGATATTTGCACAGGCGCTCACATCTCTACTACATATCCAAAACAGATTGATTGAGAGAACAGAAATTCGAGTCCCTCAAAATCTTCTTGCAGATTATTTTCTATTATCTACTTCCAATTATGTCCTGCATAAGATCGCTTGAGATCCAACGCAAAATTTTTACACTTTGCAGCTCAAATCGATCCCTTTAGTTGTTGATTAGTTTAAGGCTTACATCAGTACCAATCATCCATACACGAGTGACAGGTCTTATATATTTATTCTCTCTATTTTCTGCTAGGAAACCCCTATTGATCTTCTTGGCAAGAAGATGCTTTCGGATTATTACACACATATACGTAATACAATCCTCTTTACACATGGGCTCCTAAGTACAGGTTACAATACATAATTGAAAAAAATACATTCATTCTTTTGCATTCATTTTATCGATAGAAATGGCAAAGTAACATTTTCCATATTTGCTTCGATGGAATATCGTTGAACTCTATCATTACCATAATCGACAACATAGAAATGTTGATGCCGATCAACTGAGAGACCATGAGGCCAGTGTAGCTGGTTTGGTCCCTGTCCTTTACCATTTCCACCAAATAAAACGTCACCTTGTATTGCGCCTTTGTGCCAACGCATCACTCGATGATTTTCTTCGTCTGCCACATAGACTGTACCCAATGAATCGACTATGACTCCTCGAGGGTACGATAATTGTCCGAGACCATTGCCATAGCCACGACCTCCAGCCACAAGAATTCCTTCATTTGCATCTTTGGCCCATTTAATTACACGATGATTGTCACGATCAGATACGTAGACAGAATGATCTTGATCAACAAAGACATAAGTTGGCCTATTGAGTTGATTAAGACGCATGCCTTGTCCATTACCTCCGGCTACGAGTTTACTATTGATATCTCCCACCCGGTATCTTCTTACTTCATTCTTCTCGATGTCACTGACGTAGATATATCTCTGATCATCTATGGCTAATCCGTAACAATCTATATTGTCCAAAATTATTTCTCCATACATAGTATCGTTTCGAAGAAGCCATCGCATGACTCGTCGATTGTCTCCATCGCTGATGATGAGACTATCTGTTTCGTTATCAAAGATCACATCGAAAGGTCTATCCAACTGATTCATCTGTTTTCCGCGTCCATGACTGCCGATAATTACTTCACCAATATTATCACCAATCTTCCATTTTACAATACGGTCATTGGCAAAATCAGCAATGAATATCGTATCATCATCATTGATATGAAGACCAAGAGGTAAGTACAGTTGATTCAATGCGTGCCCAGACCCATGTCCACCGGCAATGGTAACACCATTCGATGCCCATCGCACAGTAACTTGTGTGCCGGGGGAAACTGTAATATAAAGCAATGGTGGACAGTCTTATACCTCGTGATCTACGTAGAATATATGGAACTTTCGGAAATATTTTACATGATTGAAACTTTAGAGGGAAAATGTTCCGAGATTTTATGCGTAGAGTTTTCATCAATCCAAGTATCACTGTCGCACTTACTAGACACTGAAATATTTTTTATGAATGTTCCAGAATCTTGTTGAATTGAAATATTTTGTGGCGCAGCAAGTTCTTGTTTCATGCTTTGTAATTTCTCCTTCAAATTCGCTAAATCAGTTTCATACCATTCGTCCTTTTGACGAAGCGGTTCTAAATCGTCCATTAATCTATTTAGCTTCTTTTCGGTTTTCATAATATTTTCATCTGTGTGTTCAAGTAATATTCGTCTGCACTCTTGTGCTGTTTTCTTAATTTTTTCTATAGAAACTTCTTCCCATCTATTCACTTGTTGTATAAGAACACGCTGCTCTGAATCTTCTTTTTCATTAATAAGTTTTTCTCGGAATCGATTAAAATCGTGGGCTAATATATCGAATTGTTCGCTGAGTATAACACGATGTTTTGTTAAGTCCGAAAAACAGTACTCTTTTGAGCATCCTTTGCAAAAGTACGTGATTCTCTGTTCGTTACATATCGTACAAATGGTTTTACCCATTTTTCCTGCAGTTGCCATGCCTTGAATAATTTGACGTCCAACAACACAGGTATGCGCGGTAATGATGAATAAAATTTGAAAAAAAAACAAAGCCAAACTACTATTGTGCGGACACGTGTTTCAACCGAAAAATGTAATGTCAACAAATATCCTTAGGAAGTAAAAGAATGGAAAGTACTTTTTGAGATAGCATAATTCAGAAGATTTTTCACTAAAATTTAATTAATATATTCGCATACCAGAGTAATAATGATGATAATATATCGTAGGGTACAAACCTACTAATATTTTGGCTATAAAACAATTACCGCAATAAAACTTTGTTGGATGTGTGATTAAGTGTTGTGAATATTATTGTATATATATTTTTTTCTTATTAATAGCTAATCGATCTTTACCTATTATGAAAAGCAATGTACTATATTCTGATTGAACAGCACTTAATTAGATTGCAGTACGATTGTTGCTCTTTTATTCGTAGTTGACCTGATATAGTTCACTTCAGAGAAGAAGGAATTTGAACATGCGTATCCTTTAAAAGTTCGAGTATTCCTTTTGTCACTAATTACCATTGTAGATACATTCATTGTACACGTCATTTTCAATTACTTTAGTACATATTGTCTATCATTATATTTGGATCGAATTCATCCGATTTCTCTTAGCTAGTTGACTATGTATATATATATATATATATATCATTATTTGATCTTGAATTACTATGCAATTGTATTGGCCGATGAAATTGTGCCATAATATATTCACTCGCTCATCTTTTCTTTGACTGACAATAATCATTACAAGTTGTCTGTACTAACAAATAATAAAAAAATTGATCCATGATATGTTCTAGATTCATTCCACCTATCACCACAATAGTTAACTATTTAGTATTACATTGATATTGATACGGTATGAATTATGGAATTGTCATCTGTGAAAAAAATTAGTTCGTCAATATTAATAATCGCCAAACTTTATAACAAAACCGATACAACATGTATGAAAAAGCAACTCAAGCTTGCCAATATGTAGATGGGTCGTTTCACTCACTAGCCACAGCGCTTTACATCTCCACTGTTGAAAGATATCCAAATACAAATGAAAGTTTAAATTTTTTTCAGGGTGTGGATTGTAAAGGCAAGACGAACCGCCACCTAAACCGATATCCTCGATTAACATTGAATGTAATCCAAGTATGATCATCTTCTTGTATACGACAATTAATACATGCAGTTCTTCTGTTTCTTGTCGCGTATTAATTCAAAATAATGTCTTTCAAATTCATCATTTTCGAACAATATTTGTGCGATTTTAGATTCGCAAGCTGATTTGGTTACATAAATGACTGTTATTTGCGATGCCTACACCGAGAAAGAAAAACAAAATGAGACCGACTTATGCATACACTTTGTTTCATATAGCATTAATTAATGGCAGCAACGATTATGACATGCTAAGAGAAATTAACTTGATTTTTGCCTCATATAGATACCTGTTTTAAAATACAGATGTTGTATACGTTAACTTTTCGAACTGTTTTTCCTGAGGTTTGGACAATGATGCGCCATTTAATTGAAAAGTAAATGATTAAAAATTGATTTATGTCATTAAATATTCTCAAAAACAGTAAAAGATTATAAGCCGTAGATTACATCTTACGTATGTACGTCATTATTGTGAATCATCACATGTTTTGATCTGAAATTCAGGCTGTTCTGTGAGAACAAACGAAAATAATGTAACTCAAACCGTAGGGCTGCTGCATTATGTTCGCATGGCGCCATGAATCAGCGCTTATTCAGTAGTGCATAGCGGTAATTTTATTTGATCATTTTGAAAAGTGGAAGAAAAAGAAAACTGGCAATATCCATTACCGTTCTTCGTTTTTTTCTTTCTTTCTTTCGGTCAGTCGTGTAATTCAACGACGCATTCGATCAATTTCATTTTTACTCATTTCTGACAATCAAACGCTCGTTCTTAATAACCTGCATCGAAGTAGAGAACATGCAGTAACGCTTAGAAACTTCAAGTTGTCACACACAGCTCTCATCATCATAATGGACATTTTATTTCGCCTTCTGTTGGCTTTTTCATCCGTCATCATCGTTGTTCATGGTCAGGGAGCTCGCGGCGGAGGTGGTGGAAGCCGAGGCGGTGGCGGCTATAGGGGTACTTATTTTAGTTCACTTATAAACTTCCTTGCATATAATATTCGATTATAGGCGGCTCACGAACTGGAACTGGTTGTCAAGGTGCAAGTTGTAACATAGTAGGAATCGTTGTTGGCAGTGTGATCGGTGGTGTACTGGGTCTCATTGGAGTCATCTTCCTCACTATATTTTGTTGCCGAAGATATCGAGCTCGACGCGCAGACTCGAATGATACATTCATTAGTAAAAACTCGACAAATGAAGGTAATAGAAATTATCAAACTTACGAAGAAGACCATTTCAGAAACGGGGATTGGCAAAGTCGATATCATCAATATGGCCGATGGAATGGACCACATAGAATGTCATTGGTGTTTGATCGCATCAGCAATCGCGTGAAGGGGAACGGATCTGATAACGTCGGCAAATTCATCGTTGATGGAACGTTTTCTTTAGAAAATCAACGAGTAGCAATCGCAAAAACGTATGAACTAGGTACCGGTGATCCTAAAGAAAACTTTGGGCATAAAGTTGATTTACAAATGATATGGAATTCAAATAACGGTCAGTTCGAAGGCAAATGGTACGTTAATGCAAATCACTATCATGGTGAAGACAACTTCGAAATGAAATACGCAGACATATCGAAAACGCCTTTCGAGAAAAGAATCGACTGAAATGCTACTTTCGTTTTTAGATATAGACTGTTATCACGTCAATTTCTTTTTTTCTTAATATTGTGATAATCATAGACTTTTTTCGAACATGTAAAGGACAAAACAACTCATTCAATGTTTGAGCTTGATGATTTTTCATGCAGCGCAAGAATGAGTCCCACAGAATTTTTCGATCAAGCCTCTAGAATACGCACCATGCTGATTTGTAAAAATGTGATTCTTGTTGACAGCATACATGCTCCCATTATGCTTCATTAAGCGATACTACTCCTCGAGAAATGAGCCGATCGATGAATCGAGCACCATTATCAACAACAAACGCAAAGAAAGAAAAGTGTACATAGTGATTTTAGGGTCAAAGTCGAGCATATCATTATATTGCAAAAAAGAGGCCGTATGAGACATCAGTTTCTCGTCAATATTAAAGGGTACGGATATAGTTATAGAAAATATCTAAAGTGATATTCGAACTTGCAATTGTACTGATAGTAAACAACGTGAGTGTATTATCTTCTTCGTTGACAAAAAAATCATGAAGAATTTTGTCTCGCAAATTTTGAATGTTGCTTCTTCTATGCATTTTACGGTCGTCTACAACGTAAATCGGCACGGACACTGTTGCTAATCACTGGGTTCTTTTAGTTTTCCAGTGATACAATAAGTTGATAATACAATATATCAACAGCGTCGTTCAAACGATGTGAAGGAAGATTAAATTCGAAAAGATCTATTGATATTTAAAGAAGACAATTACATATTTCAAAATTAGTTATATTAGTGAAATAAAACGAGGGAGAAATTTATTTAAATAACATATTTATAAACAATAGGTTCGTGTATCGTGATTTCTCAAAGAAAATTTCTTCGTTCTTCATTCGATAATGACGATGACGATGATGTCGCCGGTGAATGTGCTGATGATGACATCATTCTATTGAATTTAGACGAAAGACGATTGCCATCAGTGTTTTGGCGAGATTCATCTGTATAGATTTGTTTAGAATTCGAACGATGATGAAGCCGATAAGCTACATCGAAAGCTTGGCCGAAAGTTAATAGAATCTAAATAAATTTAAAAAATAAAAGTGGTTTCACAAAATTTTATTTACTTCCGTTGACATTGCTTCACTTTTTACCACGAACACATGACAATAATTATGATGATCTGTATTTTTAGGTACAGCAAATGCTGACGATGTTAATTTTTGTTTATGATCAAACGCCGTACGTTGCTCATGTGCAACATAAGCAAAATAACGCAAGTCTTGGCCTTGACATGCACAATGTATAGATTTCATATCATGAAAACAGATAGCAACGCGATCTTTTGAATGTTTCAAAAATTCGACACCACGCGGTGATATACTTAAGCCAATTATTGGTAAAATACGTGCATATTGCGTTGACTGTATCAGTCGATTAATTGCATGAGTTGGAATTGTTGGTACATCATCATCTGATATTTTAATTGCTGTCGAACCTGGATCAATAAATGAAAGAGATTGTTTTTATTGTTCAGTATTTCTGAAATAGTTGCGAGTGTAGAGCGAATCCTTGCGAACTACACACAAGATTAGCTATATATATCTCAACATGCTAATAGGAATTAATAATTCACTCAACGTCATCGCGTAGTTGGCGGTACTGCAGCTGCATAAGTTACTTTGGGGAACAGCGAAGTGATTCAATGATAGCGAACCAGACTAATTTTGTTGTTCTCTCAAATAAAATTCACTGTTTTTGCTCATCGATTCTGAGAAAACGGTCTAGTGCAACATAAACCGTTTGAGATTTCATATGTAGAATGTTTTTAGGCTTTGATGTTATATTAGGGGTGTCAATTTACAGTTTATTTAATTTAAATTTAACTTCATGAAAAGTTAATTTAATTTTAAATTAAATTCTATCAAGTTAAATTTAAATTAAATTTTTGAAAATTTATTTCTTGATTTAATAAATTTTTTTAAATTTAAATTTTAAATTTAATAAACTGTTTGAATGGATACACATGATTGCTACGAGAGAAATACGTGACTTTAACAGTAGTAAATACTAAATGAGAGGAAAACCTAGTATTTTAGGTTAATATTTATTCATAATAGTCAAAATTTCTCTACAGATTAATCAGGATCCGTCGTCTTTCTTCTTCAGAATACTGGGATACTCATAAAAATATATTTAATAGTACAATTCATAGAAGAATGACTAGTTTTAACTTTAGAAAACAGGAAACATACTCAAATTTGACTTTAAATAGTAGCAATCAAGTCAAAAACTATTTTTATCTGCTAGTTTTCAAAATTTAACTAATTTGAATTTCAAACAATTTAATTTAAATTTAGTTAAATTTAAATTTTTGAAAATTTATTTCCCGATTTAATAAATTTTTTTAAATTTAAATGTGACACCCCTAGTTATATTATTACCTAAATAATTCACCCAATAAATACAGGTATCGTCGCTTAGTAATCTCTTGTATATATGTGGCCATTTATAATAAGATTCTATAAGACGTTGATTCATAGAATCTTTTGATGTTTCACTTATTTTCGATATGTTCGGTTTATTTTCCAGTGAATCAGTTTGTATTGATGTTGATGATGATGATGATAAACTTGCCGATGAATCATTTCTTACTGCATCTAAATTCAAGGTCGTCGAATCATTATCTACTGTTTGCACATTTTTGTCATCAGCTGACATTATTGTTAAACATTGATCAAGATTATTTAAAGATTTTCCTGTCATTGTACATGTTGACATTTTCAATGCGGACACATCACGAATTTGAGTCGATTTGAAACATGATATGCCTTGTTTACAATCATAAAACGATTCATCGTGCGATGAACATGTTGATTGTCGTTTACCAAGAAAAGACGATAGAATTAGTTCACTATTATTACGTGATACAAGTACCGATGATGAAGTTGAAATAGAAGAAATCAAGGGTTGCGTTTGTTCGCTACTCATAACACTCTTAATTATGTTGGGCGAAGAAACTACGGCAGAGATCTCTCCATGCTTATTATTCGAGTATAATGATACTGAAATATAAAATACATCGAATAGAAATGAACTTAGTTGATATAATTGTTTACCCGCTTCGTTTTTATTTTCATCAATTGATTCCTGCGATGGATATACATCCTGTTCTTTAATATTGCTCATGGTTGAGCGCATTCTGCTACTCCAATAATGGCCTGATGATGATTTGACTGGACAATAATCATCCGTTGAACTTTCGTCCATTGAACAACCAGTTAATTCAACACAAATTGAATTCCGATAATTAGAATTATTATTATTATTGTTATTATTATTACTTCTTAAAAATGATTGTAAACGTTGCTGTGGACATATCATTGAATTCGATCGTTTAAGAACAACATTATTATGATTGGAGTTATTAATATTATTTGTTATTTTCTTGTTATCAACTGGATTACTGTGATCACCAGATAGAATCGAGCAATTTTCACTAATATCTAAATGTGATGAATAATGTTTTCGACGAAATAAATTTGCACGATTTTTCAATCGATAGAACGGTTCAACTAATTTTTTACTGGTAGATACCGGAACTGATGTAGCCTAAAATAACGTATAGATATATGTCATTAATGTAATTGCATCGTAATATACAGTGGCGTCTTTGTGCGCATAGCATGTGTGCGCATTGAGAAGGTTGTTGTTGATGTTGTTGTTCTTTTTGCAACATATGCATCAATTTTCCTATCGTTGGAGTTACTCCCGTTACGCTTTGACGTATATCCGACGGAAATAGTCAATGTCTTCTCTTTATCCTTTCTAATTATATGAACATTTGGCCTTGGTAAAACATATAGAATAGAACAAGATAAATGGTATAACATCAACTATGCTAGCGAAAGTTCTCATCGATTGTTAGGTGCAAACAGAAGCGAACTGTGGTCTATAGTTTGGCGTAGGTTAAAATGTAATGCAAATACTGTTCATTATGGTAATAACTTCACCTCAAATTACATCAAAGTGTCGTCCCGCATTGTTACATGTTAATACTTTTACATTTTCATACTGTCTACTTGGTTGTTTTCTCGAGTAATAATCTTGTTGCATACATCGAGACTATAATTTGATGTAATTCGATGTGAGATTATCATAAGTACAGTCATACGAAAAATATTTTTGAACCTATTTAAATTTTTCGCTGTGTTTTCGATAGTGTCGAAAATCATCACTCCTCCGAATTGAAGATAGCCAATCAAAATTTTCTATGTATGTAAATCATTGTTTTCGGTTTCTTACTTTAGTTATCGGTCGAGAGTCCATTGATAATGAAATTTGAGTTAAATCGGCGCACGATGCCATGATAAATAATTAATCTGAAGAATAAAAAAAAGAAGAAGAGTATTTCCCTTCTCTGCTTTGTTACGTTTTGTGTGTTGATGAAAAACTGATTATAACATTTTGTTAAGAAATCGTGCAAACGTGCGTGATATACATAAAACATTTACGATTCGTCTTGTGCTACTGTATATAATGTTATACTTTGAAATATGATTCATTTAATGGTGTGAATATTCGTCTTTCGGTTTGTCGTTCGAATGGATGAGAATAAGATCATCGCTGTTTTTTCCCCTCTCCTCTAAATCTGTAAGTGTGAATAAAATAAAGATCACATCTATGTAAATGATGACATTTGAGTGTTAAACGAAATCGATTAACTCAAAAATGGTTTCACAAAACACACTAGAATATTGAACACGACGTTCTAAGTTTATTTCTTATACTTACTGTCTAGACACTCAAGTACGAATAGGTATATTTCAAGTAAAGATGACAATATTTCAATCGCTTACTTTTCTCTTTCGCGCACACATTTTATTTATCTTATAAAGAACACTTGAAAACGAGTAAATGGCTTTGTCCTCAATGGACTATATACAATATTCCTCTTTTCTCTTCTTGTTGAGTTGCCTTCTATATTTATTTCATTTGATGAGGATTAACAAAATAAGACGATCGAGGACACCAGTAATAGTAACTAACAAAATTACTCGTAGAGATCAGTGCACTGAATAATATGCAAATATATGTGCTCTAGTAAATGATCAGCTTAACTTTCTATTAAGAACGAGTAACGCCCCTCGAGCGCAATTAGACCGAACAAAGGAAAAAGTGCACAAATGAACCAAATCAAATTTCGATCGATGCTCGTAGAAGAATTCTAATGTACAATCGAATCTACCTACACATTTTTGGACTTTGATTATATCATTAAATGTACATCGAACGATCGGTATGGTGCACCATGAAATTTGCAGTTATGATGTTCGATTCGTTTTTATATTCTATTAAAATACTTCTTGAATAACGATACAAAAGCCGCAGGAATGAAATTCCTGTTCAAATGAATCGATGCACCATTTTCGTCTTTCGAAAAGACAGGTTGCCTGAAGTAGAAGTAAATGAAATCTTTGTTTTTACGTACATATGCGCATTGAAGTAGACCAGCATTTCATAGTGAAAATAAAAAAACACACAACAAACTTGAGTATTCCTATTTTTTCTCTCGAAGATGAAATCGACTCCTGTTATTACAAGGATAGAATTGATGAATTTTACGTTTCGTCGTACGATACAAGGAGTTCAGTTGTTTTATATGGCAATAGTATTTCATTTGAATGATGGATTTCGACCGCAAAACCTCATGGAGAAAATGACATTCTGATCCTCAGAATATTGCCAAATATTTACCATTGGACAAAAAGTTTGTTTTTGGTAAATAAAATCTTCCGCTGAATTCCGTTCGAATTATTCCCGAAGTCACTCTATGAGAAATTTCTTCGTTGATTAGTGTTGATTCTAGTCCGTAATATAAATCATCTAATGCTTTGTCTCTATATGAATAGTGAGAATAAAATTATAGAATGATATGATAAACATTTGTTATTAGAGAGTTATTCACATTAAGAAAGTGTATTTTGGGATATATGAGAACTGGTATACTTCTTTTAGTTTATCAGAATTTAATATATTTGTACTAGGTAAATATTATCCTAAACAAGTGGCCCTTGATTACAAGTATTTCCATTACAGTTATATATATGTGAGAGGTATTTGTGTATGGCAGAAGGATTAAAATCAATACAATGACTTTCACATGTATTTGAAGTGGCACCTGTAATTGGATAAATATTTTTCGGACCTGTGAGTCAATTAGTTGTTTTTTTTTCGCAGACTGATTTAATGGAAAAAAAATATGAATTCGTTTGAGTTAAGCAAAAGTTTTATCTATAAATTACTTTAAACATTCATGAAGTAGAGGGCTAGTTTTTGTTTTATAGAAGTCACCGGATGAATTAAAAAGCAAGATTGACGTAAATTTTTAAAATAGACGTGATTATGGAGCAAATTGTTTTTCTCGTAAGATAAGAAATCGACAGGCTTTGCATGATTGACGTTATTTTCAGAAAGGAAACTCGTAATTCCAACGTCAAGCACAAGCGGAAAATTCTGTACTAACTAACCGCTGTTGTGTTGAGTAAAGATGTTCTTATTAGTGTTTGCTCTAACATACAGAAAATAATATGATAATTCGATTTCAAACTTGACGCACATACATATTTTCTTGGAAATACTTTCGGTGTTGAAATTTAACGAAAATAAAAATGAGTCTTTCATATGTTCGATACTTAGCCTTCAAAATAAGGGTCAACGAAAAGACATACAATAATCAGCAAAGCGTCCCCGGCAGCAACAGTAGAGTTTACATGTTTCATTGAAATTTCAATGCGAACTTCTTTTAATTATATTTTAAAAAAAGAGCACACAAACATTAAAAAAAACAACAAATAGAACAGTTTTAACATTGAGTAACTGCTGGTATTTCTGTGAGTGAATTATCTGTTGAGTCTTGATGTAGACTTTCGTCGTCAATAAAATTTTCGACTGGGTCTGAATCTATGGCTTCGATGTTTTTATAGAGACTTGACGCCTGTAATGTTGCTGGTTCTACATAAGTTTCTGAGTGACTTTTACTGCCAGATAAACGTGCACTGTGTATACTACCTAATGTGTCCGACGAAGCATATTGACCCGCTCCGGAGTTATGATTATTGAGTACAGGCGAATTGAAATGTCGTTGTTGTTCGATAAGATTTTTCTTTTTTCTTCGTTGTTTTATTATAGCTTTGAAACGATACCAAAAGAAGACGCCGGCAATAGCGCCGACGGTTATTGCTAGTAGTGTGCTAAGCACAGTAAATAATTTTTTCAAATTATTAAAAGGCGATTCATTTGGAACTTGTGGAGTACTCCTAAAAGAAATGAAACATTATTTTCAATTCAGTGAACTCATTATAAAAATTTAACATCTTCCGAATCATTTACTGATAGAATCAGTTTAGATTCAGACTCTTGATTATCAATTAGAATAGACAGACTAGATCTGCTATGATCATTAACAAGACACGGTAGTTCAATCGTCCCATTACATAAACGAAACTCCTGATAGATTTATTAGTTCAACGAGAAAAACATCTTTGCTCATCGGTTTATTCTTAATTCTAATATATCAGAAAGCAAACTATGCTCGACTATTTATCTCCATTGAAAGATTTCATGCGCGTTTTCAAATTAAGAACGAACCATGTTGCTAATGCTGGCACGGGAATTTCGCTTGTTGCATCGGTGAGAACAGGTGGGGCAAATGATGTGTCTGTGTATACATTCGATACGCTTGTCGTTTCAATTGTTGTTGTTGTTGTTGTTGTTGTTGTTGTCATAGCGTCACAATCGAGAAACATTATTTTATAATCACATTTATCTTCTAAACCTTGAAATACTAAATCACTGTCATTTATTTGTTGCTTTAAAATTGATTCGGTTTCCTTTTCATTACAGATAGGAGTTAACCGCAAATAATTTCTAGTAGATTTTGATATTGAATTTGAATAATTTTCAATCGATCGTTGATTAAAATTAAAATAATGAATATTACACGAGCAAAAATGTTGATGTGATACGTGAAATAATGTTTGATTATAATGAGATAGCATACAAAAGGCAACATCACTCAGATCAAAACTAAACATAGAACAAAACATATTCCTGATTAATTATTGATTCTATTCAACAGCTATTTTTATCGAACACAAGAATATTAATTATCTTGTATTTTTCTTTGAAATTATTGTTCTAATGGATGCTAAACATCATTGACTATATTTCACGCATAATTAAATCGAAATGGGTAACCGCATATGACGTTTTGTTCTCCGATTAGTTTCATCTTCCTGAGTCAATGTAACTAATTTATAGAACTGCGCTTGTATTGTAACACTCGATGAAATTCATATCCTCTTCCGTTCCTTTATTCGGAACCGTGTTCTATACGTTTATTCAATGCTGGTTTGCACTCATAAAGCGTTGATTCTCACCTTACGATAGCGAAATATTTTTTAGCCAGATAAAAAAAAATCATGCGGAGGCTGCATAATCATCGAAGCTATTCTCGGTGCGTCCTTACTCGGTTTTAAGTAAATGAATAACATGTAGACTCGCCAAATTCCAAATCCATTGAAGATATTGTTGATCAATTAAATGAATAAATTCTACGCCTTGAAAATGAATTTGTTTCAATTGTGTTAGATTTGAAAATGCATCCGAATGAATTATTTCTAGAGGATTGTGATTTAAATAGAGTATTCGTAAATTATATAAGTGTTGAAATGTATAATTATTTAATTCATTGATTTGATTATAGCCTAGATCAAGTTCATACAATTGATTTAATTCTTTAAAATGCATTGATGATAAATCTTGAATCGAATTTTTTGCCAATGATAAAGTTTTTAATAAAAGTAAATCTTTAAATGCATACGGATGTAAATATTTGATGTGATTATTTCTTAAAATTAATCGCCCTTTAAATTGTCTTAAATGACGAAATGTATGTGCATTAAGAGAATTTATTTTATTGTAGCTCAGTTCGATTTCTTCTGTTTGACTATACACAATATTATTTGGAAAATAACTTTCGGTTAAATTTATTGTATTAATACTCGAGATTATTGTAAATATTGTTATATACACAGGATTGGTCATTAGTGTTACGTTCATAGTAACACTTTTTTCAGATTCCATTGATGAACTTTCATCGTTAGAATCAAGGAGTTGGTTTGGAACCTGTTTTTGATTGATTGGCAATAAAATATCGTATTCAAGAAAATGGTCATATTGCATTTTAGTAAGACTTTTGGATGCTATTTCGCCATTTTGATTTGTAAAACCATAAAATTTCGATGATCGAATTAAGAATGAATAGATTTTTGAATTCGCAAAGGTTACTTCATTTATTGGCATTTCAAAATCTATTAATTTAAAATATAAATTAGTTATCGTTGTGCCATAAAATATTTGACCATTGAATTCAAAATGTATTCGGCCATATGTATCCTGATTTGTTATAGCTAATTGACCGACATAGCCACTGTCAAATGTATGATCATTTAAAATAAGATATTGTGCATTAAAACGCAATGTTCGAGCAATAATATTAGAAAAAACAAGCCGATGCACTGTTAAATTATCATTGAATGTTTCAAAAGCTAAATGATCATATAATACGCTCGACCAACGATGATTTGTTGTTACATCTGTTAATTGACGACATCGTAAACGTGTTTCATTGGATGAAAACAACGCCATAGTACGAGTTCGTTGACAATGACATTCACGTGGAAGATTTAATAAATCACAAGCAGTTTTGAAATTTATTGAAAATAATTGTGCTGGAAATAGTAAGAGAATAAAAACAACAGAGCAACTAAAACAAGAGTAAATCAAAAATATAGTGCAGTTCAAGCTTTGGTTTAGTCAACAAAATTAGATCAACTGTATTTTTTCACTAAAATCGTATTCAATTGTTGGTGATTATTATGATATTTACTGAACAATGAACCCTGGAGATCATCACTAAAAGTAACTAATGAAAAGCATGCTCAACTTCCAAATTTGTACTGTTCAAAGTATTTCTATTCTTCTATTGTAATTTTTTTTTTTCATTAATTTTTATCCCTCAACAAGCGGAACAAACATACAATTTTCAAGGACTCTAAAAATATAGTTCATCTTTGTTTATCATCATAATAATAATAATAAGTATTGAATTTCAAAGAAGATTAAACAAAATAGTTTTGTTCTCTATCCAAACAACAAATTTTAAACTATATTTTTCTGTTTTCACATTTATATTTGTTAATAGCATACATACCCGAATAGTTCTTTTAACATGATGGAATGTGTATTGTCGAAAGAAGATAATCGTTTTTCTTGAATAGTATTTAATGAGTACAAATCAATATGATGACCAGACGGATATCTATATAGATGTGCACATGCGGAAAACAAATTTGTTCATTGAATATTTATCTCACACTCAGTTGATTTCACGTAAATGAAGAGGGGCGGGTAGAAAATAAGCAAGGAAGCAAAAGTACCGTTGTTGTTTAGATTATCGACGCTCCCTCAATAGAATAATCACTATTCGCCGCATCGATCATCTTTATAGCTCTATTATGTACGCATGCGCTCAACATACGCATCTATATATGCAAAGCGGCGACGAGCATTGATGAGTGACAAATGTAACTCTCTGTGTGTATATTGCTGTATGATGCTCGGAGGCTAAGTTTAATGAAAAACAGAGATAACAGCAGGTAGAGAATAAGCCTATAGGGAAACACTGGTTCTTTTGTATTGCATAGAAAAATCTATCTTCAAGAAACGGTGAACTACCATCTGCCAGAAACGTTCAATGAAATGTTTGAGAAAATGTGTGCGGAAGTTTCGCTTGTTCTCTTATTCAGTGACCAGATCTATGTTGTCGTTTTTCTTGTCTTAATATTGATGTTATTCTGGTTGATTGTGTGAATACTCATTATGATTGCTTAACGATGCGAAAGTAAACCACATTGCCGCCTGTTCGTCATGACGTTTTTTTGTTCTTCCGCATGAAAATGAATCACCATTGACAAGAGAATGGCTTTGAGAAAAGACGGATATGAAAATAGTCGAGAAATAAAATAAAAAAAAAACAGAAAATCATTTCCGAATGTCTTTTGAATTATTCAACTAATACATCACCAAAACACAGATGATCGATTTAGATAAAATACTGATAAGAATTTTTTTTCTTAGATAGGGAAACAAGGAAATAAGAATTGCAGCTTGTGTTTCTTTTTTCCGAAGAATATTTAAAATGTAAACACAGGCTAATGGTAATGTCTAAATGAAGTATTATGTTTCATGAGTTGTTCTTTGATCGTGCGCTAGAAAATAATGATTTCGTCATATGGAAAAATATGCGATTGAGCTAGACGAAGAAAAGAGAAAATAAGAATACTATTTGATTGGACTAATAGAAAAAAATATAAATTTAATGGCCTATCAATCAAAAGGAGAAAATAGAAAAAAATTGGCATCATCTCATTGTAAAACCTCATCATGAACTCGAGGGTTAAACGATTCAATAGCGAAGAAAAAACATAAGTCAAGAAAGAATTTGTTTAATATTAAATACGATAGATGTTGTTATGATCTATCAAAAATGAATAATATTTATTGCTCATAGATATCAAACAAACAAATGATCAAAGTAAAACATATGCATAGAAAGATGTTTGTTTTATCATTGTACAATATCTATGCATCATCATTATCAGAATTGTTTTCATTTTCATATTGTCTGCATTGAGTAAAAGATTTAAATACGACGGATTTTCTTTCCAACGAAATGTAGTTGTGTAAGACTTAGCGTTCGTGAGAAAGCGGCGAATATTTATATATGATACTATGATGTCGCTCATCGATAGGCTCTTCATTGGGAGTAAAACGATCGTAATATGCATCCGTTCAATGTTTTCTAGAATTTATATATTCCACAATGCTACAGAACGTAAGCTATTCAACTTCTACTCCACAGAAAATCAGGGAAGAATGTCATTATTTGAGTTTTTTGCAAGGAACTAGAGAGATATGACACAGAAAGACGTTCAGTTCGATAGCGATGATAACTAAAGTAGATTCGTTCGTCTAGAATATTGAAAGTATCTTCGAATAAATTCGGGACTGGCTGTAAAAAGGATAAATAAATCAAAACTTGCTTTTTTTTTGTTAGATTAATTGATCGATCACCTATACTGATACAATCAATGCTTTACATCAACTATCAGAATCTCTTACTCACTTGTATAAATACTAATTGGCGCCATATGTCCGACAGATACTCATGTCAATGGAACTTACACAGCAATCTGCTAGTAGAATAGAGAGATACATCATTTTTTCTAACAAAAACAATCAATTTCTTTCATACAAACAACGACTGGACTGATCTCCTAAAAAGTTTACAGAGAGTTACGTTTCATTTCTCCTTCAAGTTATCAGTAGACTTTCGTTTTCCGATCGAATATAGTTTTAATTATGAGACTTATGGAAATTGTCACAAAGAAAAATCATCTGATATATGAATAATGTCTTTTTTTGCTCTTTCCCCTGTCAACAGCAACCAGTTAGCTTTCTAATAATTAATTAGAAACGCTCGCGGTAGTACCGGTGCATACTATCATTCTGTTTTTCTTTTTTTCTTTATTGTTGTTTTTGTTCTTTATCGTTGTTTAAACGTTTCCATTCATCTTAGAATAATTGATCGTTGCCATTTAAACAGAAAAACAAAATATATCATCAACTCGAAATTAATTCGATAAATGTTAACAAGCTGCTGTGCGCTGAAAGGCTTTTCTGAATCGTTAGATGTACATGTTAAACTTTTGCATATGCAAATAATCAGTTAAAAGTTCGAGGGGATCAAAACAAATGACATTATTTCTTTCTACCTAAAGAAACTTTTAGAAAAATAAGTCAAGACAAAACGAAACGAAACGACAGCTTTTTCTGATACATCTTGAAATGATAAAATATTTAAAAAACCATGAAATTAGAGTCAGTGTTATACTGAAAAAGTCGTTGCTATTTGAATCAAAACATAAATTCTCGCATTAACGGTAATATATTACTATGACACACTATTATTTATTAGAATAATCATTCTATATAGTGTTCGTTCATCATCGTTTATATGGATAATATCATATATTAATTGTTCGGAGTGTTATTTTCAAAACAAAGTCATAGTCTACATTTATTCAAGTTTCTGATATTTATTAATTTTAGTATCATCGTCGTCTAAACTTCGTTCACAGTTTAATAATATCGCACTGTAACTTTATATATACTGCCGAGTATTGAATTGTGACTTTTGTCCTTGGATACAACATCGATTAAGTCTGTTTTTAGGCATATGCATAGTCTCTCTCGAGTTAGAATGCAATCAATTATTTATCTATTTTATTACAGGCATTATATCTATTTAGATTTGTGAGAATTCGCACATTTCTCTTTGAGCAATGTCTGCGAATGAAAATTAATTTCAAATAAAAAAGATTTAAGTGCCAAATTGAAAAAAAAACATTACTTTTGTGCAAAAAAAAATAAACGATAGAAATGAATTGCAAATTAACATACGAATTTACGGTCAAGACGTACAGCAATACTTTTGAATTATAAATAAGAAGTATCCGATGTATTTATACTTCAAAAGTTTTATTCTACGAACATTAAAAGTTAGTGAGAAAAGCCAACGAAGCATTTCTTAAAAAGAAAATATATTTTCATCAGTGAATCTCTGACTGACGTAATTTTTTTCTCGTCTCAAAGATATACTTTTGCAACGTCAAAATTGAGTCAGTCATTTCTCGTTCGTCATCCGCGACGATGGCCAGTGCCGATTCGAAATGTTTCAAAGCAAGTCTATATTGTTCACGTTGGCTAAGAACACGAGCAATATTTGTATGATAATCAGCTAAATCCAAGTGATTGGGTGTTAAAGTTTTGATACCAATATTCAGTGCTTCTTGAAAGCATTCGAGTGCTTTTACGTAATAGCCCATATCTTCATGCACTTTACCAATCTCGTTTAATGTGGATGCTACCGAGGGATGAACTGGTGATAGTTTACTTCTTTTACTCTCTAAAACTCGTTCAAGTGTTTCCAAAGCGCTTGTTTTATCTCCACATTTGTTCTCAATTTTTGCTTTCAGACTTTCCACTGTAGCTTTGAGTAATGAATTCTGCGTTTGCGATGAATTGTATAATTTCATTTCAGCTTGATTTTGTTGATTTTCAGCTTTTTCATCATCTCCTAATGCTAGATAAGCTAAACCAAGATTACAATGCGTAGCGATCACTTGAGGACTTGTATGACGATTTGAGCTCGAATAAATCTGAAGTGCTTTTTCATAACACTCAATAGCTAATTGCACCTGACGCGTATCTTTATAGATGAGACCCAGTAAGTTATAAGCATCGCCAATTCCTCTATCCATTGGTGGGAGTTGTTCGAGCATCATTTTTGCATAACGTTCAGCTTTGTTGAATTCATTGACGCGGTAAAGAAACCAACCGAATGATAATGGACTGGGTTTCACTCCTATTTGTTTGATCATATGATCGGAAAGATGTTGGCTCAGTTGGTTTTGTTCTTTACTTAGTTTTAAATGGACATGCCACATCTTTTCATGGAGCTCTACTGATTGAACTTTGAATATGGCACCAATCGAAAATATAACTTCTTCTTCATCTGGACAACATGCATAATTTTGTATGAATGCAAATGATGTCATTTCTTTAGACATATTAGAAATGTCAATGATGAAAAGAACGGATTGTAGAGGCGATGGTTCCTTCGATTGATCACTCGTATCCGCAAAAATCAAAGCTATTTCTTTATTTAATGTAGCGCTTAAGAAGCTGTTCATTGAAATAAGTTCATTTACGTTATTCTTCATTAGATTGACTTCGGCCATACTTAAACGTTGTCCACGATATACAGTCAACTCATGGTTTGTATCAGAAGAATGTCTTTCTAAATATCGATAATACGACTGTTCGATTTGGTTACAAAGATCATTGATAAAGAATCGAAATTTAAATATTATTTCAATATCTTGTGTGCGTAGAGCTTTGTTTAATAACCGATACAGAAAACTATCGTAAGTGTACCACCAAAATGCTCTTGTTGGACAATAAGTGTCTTCGAAAAGTTTTATTTTCTTTTGTTCAATTTCATCTCTATGATAATTAGCTTTAGATTCAGCGATCATGTCAGTTTTTGAGTTATAATATTTTGCCATCGATCGAAGAACCATCAATATTGCCCGATACCACATAAATGTAGAACTTTCTTGTGTTAAATTTTGTAAAGTTTGTTCTCGCTCAGCAAGATGAAAAACACTCATTGGTAAATCATCATCTTTGCCATAGAGATCAATATCATTACCAATTTGATGTAATAATTTTTTTTTCTCAGTGAATATACCAGAGATCTTAAAATGTGGTTTAACCCATGATTCGGCTGCTTGACGGTTACCACAGAATACGTATATTTTTTGTATTTGTGGCAGTCCGTATATAAGAGGCACAACATTTCGACCAAGTGCATTGGAAACAATAAAACAAACGTTTTTTGTTGCTAGCTCATCGAGTATATAATCAACACATTCGTCGGGATCAGCGGAAGTAAATAAACGACCTCTGGCCAGTTGTCGTATAAGCGATTTTATTTCTCGACTACTTCTACTCTTTTCGATCCCATTATCCAGCCAAACGATAAAAGAATCGTTGCTCAAGTTACTGACGCACTCATCAGTCATCATTTTGCATAAGTGTGACTAGAAAAAAAAGCACTATTCAGCTACTGTACCTTATAGTATATACCTCGTTTGCTTTTTCTCTTCTTCTTGCAAACGAGACAGACGGCTATACTCGAGTGTGTCTCTGCATAAATTAGGTCTTTTTTATCAATAGAAAGTTACTTGTAGATATAGTAGGTAGACTTGCTATTACCTTTATAAAAACCACGCCTAAGGAATATTCTTATTTTGTCATTAGCTTTTCGTTTCCTAGTCCAGTTCTGCCTGATGCATTCTGAAATTGTCGGTATAATTCTTGATTATCAAATTTACGAGATATTTGTGAACCATCCTTACATAGAATAAGTCATATGAAAAACGACTGTAATGGTATTAGTGTTGTTTTATCATAAATGTCAAACACATCTCTTCTATTCATTCAGTTGACCATGTTACATGAATTTGATTGATTCAATTTTTGTTGAAGAAACATTAACTCATATCGAAACTTCGAAATAATAAGAATACTAGATGTGATCGTGAAACAAGGCGCTAATCAATTTGAATAGTCATAATTTATTCAGCTAAATTTTACAAATTTTTACCTCATAGTAAAAGATATACAGTTTGTCTTTGTATCGAATGAGATGATGGTTTTAGTAAATGTATTAGCGTTCTCTTGGCCGAATACAAAAGCATTCCGAAGAGAAATATATTTGTCTGGAAAACTATCATTTGTTATAGCAGCTTTGCCAACTTGTTCTTCTCAGCAGAGCTGATTTCATTTTAGTCGAACAAAAATTTTGATAGGCTCTTCTTTAGGCAAAATCACAACACTGCTAGCATAGTAAAAATTCTCCTGTTAACTATGATTTTATTCTTGACAGAGAAGTCAATTTTCTATTTACAATGAAACGGTGTCTTCTATCGAATTATAACTGATAGTTGATTGTCTGTGAGACAAATACTTTCTAGAATAGTGATATCGATTGAATTTAAATATTTGAAAAGAATAATAAACAACTTATCTAACAATACCACCGTTCACTTTACATTTTCACAGCATGTTTTGCGAACCATTTTACCTTTTCTTAAAGCGTATCATCGGAGATGCGTTAACGTTTTTTGTCTGCTTGGACACAAACGTAGAGTTAGTCCAAACGTTATATTTTTTATTTAACTTAAATTGGAAATAAAACTGTCAGCTGTTTGCTAATACAAGATTGAGTATTTTAGTCGTTCTGTTTGCATCGACATATGATCATAAAAAGCCATGTGCTTTTCTTTTCTGGCAATATTTTCAGATAAAAAGTGTAAACTTCAAATATGACGTTCAATCATTTCTACATCTGAAAAGATGTTGGATTCTTCCCGTGACTAATAAAATTTCGATAAAAGTCTACTCATCGTAATCAATAGAATCGAATAGTTCATTCTCGGAACGAAGATATCATAAATGAATTGACACAAATTAATGGCGTAACATCCGATGTGACAAATATGAGAATATTCTTCGGCCATTTTCTCACGCAAAATTTGAATCAGAATCTTATAGAGAACTTTCGACAATGAAAATAGTTAAATTGCCCGGAACCAACTAGGCAAGTTAATTTTTCTTTAGTATTAATCCATTGCATTGTGCAATGACCTTGTTTTTTTCTCCTCGGAACAGCTGTAAAAATGCACGGACTTTGATTCATCTCCAAATAATAATACATAATAACCAGAAAATAAAAACCTTC
Source organism: Rotaria socialis (assembly GCA_905331475.1). Taxonomy (NCBI): domain Eukaryota; kingdom Metazoa; phylum Rotifera; class Eurotatoria; order Philodinida; family Philodinidae; genus Rotaria; species Rotaria socialis. The sequence continues at coordinate 74,777 of CAJNYU010004017.1, read as the reverse complement.
CTATAGGTATCGACACGTGATTTATGTAATCAAGGTTGTATTTTCAACGTGAGTCGATTCATATTATCATGCTTCACTTATTCGATATTTGCTCTTATGAAGTGCAATGATCGCAAGCGAGTAAATGAAAACAAGATAAAAATTCCGTTCATTCCTCCCGTTACACCTCCTTTTCAATCGTATTGAGTTGACTATGAGCAAAATAATTGACCAAAATTTATTTCATCACATTAAAAGACATATTTGAATACAATCATTGTAGAAAGCAATCACATGGATACAGTCATAAATAATGATCTATGGTTGTTTACGAGCATACAAACACTACATAATGATCATCGTATAGCAGTTGAAATAAATAAAATAACTGTTTGATTAATCACAAACTAAAAAGAATGAAATGATTTTGAAAATTTAAATCAGTCCTTGAAATGTTAGGCGGCACTAGACGCCGGATATTTCTAAATATTGGGTTCTGCAAACGACAACAAAAATATTATAATCCGTAAATATTAATCAACCGAATTCAATTTTGACTTATACCTTTCAATTAAACATTTGCGGACGATTGATTAGTTTATTTTCATTGTAGCTCAATTCTTCATATTTTCTTTTACAATACTTCATCGGATCCTTTTCTAAATCAGTTAAAGCAATGGAATTTCGAAACGATTAAAAATTTGAGCTATCACAACCAACCATACATGGGTATTTGGCAATTCATAATTGGTACGAATGGAATTTGGATTTCTATTTGCTTTGTTTACACATACAAAACTAGACGTACAATCTTTTGCTATCGACTCTCTTGTCAATGAAACATAGGACCAAGCAATTTGTCTTTTACAAAATCAAATCATTGAAAAAATATATAGACTAGTCATACATCAAATAAATATAGTCTCATTCTTAGTTGTACAATCCTCCTTCTGTGGAACAGGTAAAGTAAAATAGTACTGTGTTAAAGGTTTTCCTGTACCTTTTTAAATGATATGGTTATTTTTTCGATATACATAGACTGTTAAAATCTATACGAACAGTAACATATAGCGTGGTATATTTTGAGTGTTATTAGAAAGGAAAAAACTAGGAATTTTTCGCTTTTACCAAGCAATGAAATCTCAGTTTTTGTTTTATACTACGTATATAATGATCCGTAATTTGAACTGTTATTTCAAGTTTTCGGAAAGTCTGTTATGCATCTAATATTAAAAATCCGTTTTTCTTTCCCACGCATACCGTTGCTTGCTGTGATCTCAAATAGCATATGCTGATGTAGAAAAAAAATCAAATAATTTAAAACGAATCCTAGACTTTTATAGGTACTAAACAGTTTTTCAACTTCTTTTGATATTTTTCTAGAGAGAAGCATTGTCTCCATTATTTATGTTTGAGATGAACACATACTAAGACGATCCATCAATAAAAGTCAATATATACGGTAACAAAACAGTATTCAGAAGGCTTTTTGACGGCATCTATGTTATTTGGTAAATTCGTAATGATAAGTAGACAATTACTATCCTATGTTATTGTCTATTAGTTCAACATTGTATTTGAAATTAATCTAAAAGTCATTCAAATCAATACCTTTATGCTTTCTTAGGGAAAACTCCTATATTTTCAAATATTCAAAATCCAAGGTGAGATATTTAACAAAAACTATTCTAATGGTACTGTTGTCCTTAAAAACTGTAATATTTTTTAGTGAAATATGTAAATTTCAATTGAAATTTATTACCAATGCAAAATCGCTTCTGATACAAAAACTTAAGATTGAACACATAGAATATGATCTGTATAGTTGGATTTAGGACTCGCATAAACTATGTTAGCTGCTGTTCTCATTGAGTGCGCTTGCTTAATCGAAAGCGAACGTTACACATTGTCTTTGTTGATTATGGAAAATGGCAACGCTTCCACGATGAACAGTTTGCAACGGATTACCTATATTCTATTCGCGATTTTTCTCTTTTGATCGTTTGCTTTGACGAATATTTGAAAAAGCTTTCTGGACACTATTCACGTTTCATATGGCCTATCTTAATTATTTTCATATATACCTAGAATAGAATCTGCCGCACTTTGAAAGACATTTTTGAACTATGTACATATTCTGAAAACGTCGTGCGAAACTATTATGCGGCACATTTTTATTTTTTCGGGAAAAGCAAACAATGACGTTTTTTCAATATAGTTTCATTTAACTGTTCCTATCTTGAAAACCCGAGCAGGTCACGAAATGTGACACCTTTTATTGTAGCGTGTTTTTGCAGTAACTGAGTGTCTTCTGAAGTAGACGTTCAGCATATGCGTAATTGCTTTGTATCACCGATTAATCTTTAAGGCTAGATTTTCTTAGTCTTTTATTTTAATTTTCTTTTGACGCGATAGAACGAAGCGTACGATCGCGAAAATAGTGCACTAATCATTTTTATGTTACACTAACCCTCGAGTGACATTTCGAACGTGCACCGAAAAATCGCAATTTCATTTTCGTTTCGTTTTTATTAGATCAATGTGTATATGGTATCCACTCAAATGTCGATTATGATGATCACATTTGAAAGGGATATTGAGATGAGTAAAAGAGAAGAGATAAATCAGTAACGGATTAAATTACGCTTAAGAACGAAGAAAACAGAATAAACGGTTATTGATACGAAAATAAACTATCAGATGTTTGAAAATTTTGCTAATAGGGGATACAAAGAACGAATCATTTTGTCAAGTACTTACAATGTTTAAATCGATTTTCTGTTTCATTTTCTTATATATACCTATTGATACTCTGCACAAGAATACGTCACCTAGTCCTCGTCCCAACTTTCTCATAATTGTTGCTGACGACCTTGGCTATACAGACATTTCGCCATATGGATCTGAAATATCCACACCTAATATCGAGTCACTTGCGTCTAATGGCGCAACTCTCTTTACTGACTTTCACACAGCTTCGACATGTTCTCCAACACGTTCGATGTTACTTAGTGGAACGGATCATCATTTAGCTGGTATTGGGCAAATGTCTGATATGACAGAACGATATCCAAAACTTTGGGGTGGAAAACAAGGTTATGAGGGATATTTGAACGATCGAGTGGCTGCTCTTCCAGAGATTCTAAAAGATCTAGGCGGATACCAAACTATGATGACTGGGAAATGGCATTTAGGCACTGTGAAGGAACAAATTCCATCAAAACGTGGTTTCGAACGGAGTTTCGCACTAATTCACGGTGCAGGCAATCATTTTAATTATGAACCTGCAGTAGCAACAGAACGAGGAGGATTTGCATTGAACCCTCCGTTATATGTACGAGATGATGAGTTTATCAATCATACGGCTCTGCCCGAAGATTACTATTCATCCGATTATTTTACGTCAGAATTAATTCGATTTCTTGACGAAGGGGATGAAAGATCGTTTTTTGCCTACCTTGCTTTTACTGCTCCACATTGGCCTCTACAAGCACCGAATGAGTTGATCGAGAAATACAAAGGAAAATACGATGCAGGACCAGATGCCTTGCGTGCTGCCAGACTGGAGAGACAGCGACAATTGGGCTTACTCACTCGAAATGTGGACTCAATGAGGGTGTCAACGAATGAGACATCGTGGAAGTCCATGTTAGATGATGAACGAGCATTCTCGGCAAAAACAATGGAAATCTATGCAGCCATGATCCATAGAATGGATGATAGTATTGGCCGTATAATCGATTATCTTCACCGAACGAACCAATTTAATAATACATTTATTCTTTTCATGTCCGACAATGGAGCAGAAGGAGTGGTACTCAGAGACGGCGCGAAGTAATAAAAGTATAGGGGGGTTACTTGAAAACGGGAGGTTT
>CAJNYU010004017.1:24375-70913 GCA_905331475.1 Rotaria socialis | reverse complement strand
AAAAATTGCAAAAAAAATTTCCCAATGTGGCGGGGGAACCCCCCCCCCCCCCCGTTCGCGCCGTCCCTGGTGGTACTGGAATCACTTCTACTACAATCGATTGATCAGAGTGTCACTTACTTCAATAATTCCTATGAGAATATTGGTAAAAACACTTCATATATTTCGTATGGTCCGCAATGGGCATATGCTGCAATGGCACCGTATCGAATGGCAAAAGGACATATCACAGAGGGTGGAGTTCGATGTCCGGCTATTGTTCATTTTGGTCCATTGACATCGACATCGACATCGAGAAGTGTATGAAATTAGCTTTGTACTGTCATGGATATTCTACCGACGGTACTCGAGCTAGCTGGTGTCACACATCCTGGAACGACGTTTCAAGGACGAACAGTTATGCAGCCTCGTGGGAAATCGTGGGTACCACACCTTCGATCTCATGAACCGATTCATGATGAATGCCAAGACTTCACTGGCTGGGAGCGGTTTGGTGAGCGGGCAATTCGTCGTGGAAACTATAAGGCTGTCTATATTCCCAAAGGACCACCGCCTGGAGAGACCAAGTGGGAGTTGTACGATTTAATGCAAGATAATGGTGAACTGAAAGATTTAGCAAGAGAAAAGCCGAATATATTGAAGGAATTGATTGAACTTTGGTTCAAGTATGGCAATGAGACGGGTGTGATCGTATCACCCGATCCTTACGAAGTTAGATACCACGGTCTGTAAGACAAAGGACAGCAGGTGTGTAACTATGACTATGACCAAACGTGTGTCGAACACTAACATCTACATTTAAACCCTATGCATAAAGCACATCAATTTTTATTTCATTTTCTCTTTTTACTTCTGTTCTCACTTTCTGATAGATAGACCTTCTCTTTGTTATTGTTCTACAGTTGCCACAAGCATGAATGAGATAGAATCGCTTGTATCAGTCAAGTAATTAATCAAATCGTGCAATTGATTTCATATTCGAAATATTTTTATGACTAACTCAATGGTGTAGTGCGAATAGTAGGTCTCTTTCCATCCACTTTAATGAATTTGTCAATTATAATGTTGCTTCTGGCTTAAATGCTTCAATTGATATTTTTTTTTATCAATTTGATACCTCGGAGTATAACATTCATTCACAGTTTTAAGAAAGCAAAATTGTTTCATCTTCTCTTTCTGAGCAATTAAATATAGCTTCCGGTATGACAAATATCAGTATAAATATAGGAAGAGTTGGCATCGTTAAAAAAAGAAACGTTTATACTTCGATCGATAACGTTGATCTATATCATAAACAACGATAAAGAAATATTCGGTGAGTGTAGCATTAAACCTCGAAATTATTTAAAAGTGATGCTGTCACAAGCAGAAAACGACGCGGAAGGTTGAGGATGTGACTGTGAACGCGTACCAGTAGAAATACAAGAATAAAAAGACGATCTGGATTCTGAATGGTCGATACGGTTATTGTTGTATGCAGGTCAGCCTAGACCAGCCAATCTACCGATATAGGTTCTGTCTCTAAATAATGATATGTGTCCACCGAATAGCTATGGCGTAAAAAGAGTTTTTCAACGAAAAGCGTTTTTTTTTCCATCAAAACTCAATATATGGAGTTGGGTTTTAAGCAAGCTTTTAATGCTTCTGATCTCTATTTTAATCGAAGGATAAAACAAAATAAAATTTTATTGCTATAGTATACATCGATTGGCATTTGTTAACAATAAAACTACACATTGTAATATAGAGAGATTTTTCAGAATAAACTTGTTTTTTTTTTCGTTGCCCTGAATTGAAATCAGCAATATGATACAAAAACAAATGCAAACACGTCTTGTTATTCTATTGTTTTTGGTAACATCGACAAGTAAGTCAACAATTATTACTGCTCAAAAAAGCCGATGCAGTTAATACTAGTTGGAGGTCAGCATGAACGACGTTTGTTGAAACATCTCTTCATTAAGCAACAGCATGATCCACTTGAACGGCCAACTAAAAATGACTCAGAAAGTGTTTCTGTTCATTTAGCGTTCAGTTTTATAAATCTCATCGACTTTGTAAGTAAGATTAAAACTTGATTTTGTCTTACATTGTCTATTCATTGAGAATGAATAGGATATAAAGAATAACGTACTTATTACTAAATTCTGGATGACTCAAGTATGTATATTTACTGATAAATCTTTAGATTCTTTTCACATATCTATGCAGACATGGCAAGATTATAGTATGACATGGAAGCCGCAGTTGTATGGTAATATTGATGCAATACGGATACCGACTACAAAAATTTGGCTACCAGATATTGTTCTGTACAACAGGTAGACCTTTAAAAAAATTAACATGTTTTCCATATAAAGATTTCTTTTTGCTAAGTGTTGATGAAAACTATGACAATTACATGAAAACTAATGCAGTTGTTGCACATACTGGACAAATTCTATATGTTTCACCGAGAATATTCAAGTCAACATGTTCATTCAACACTTCGTCGTTCCAAATTGTAAGTATCTTCTATTCTCAAAAGATTTAGTTTGTTTACCGATTTCATCTTATCATTGTTGCTTGTATTTTGTTGGATACACAAACCTGTAATTTGAAATTTGGATCATGGACATTCGATAAGACTGGTACGTAATAGAATATATTTTTTTAGTTTCTTTCGAACAAGACAGAACACAATAAAAGATCATCTGCATAATGTAAGCGAATAATATTTAGGAATCAACATAACAACATCAACCAACACAATTGATTTGAGTTCGTATGTCATCAATAACAAATGGAAGCTAATAGGTAAATAATATGTGACTTTCTGACAATTCATTTGTTTTTTGTCTGTTTCAGATTCTTACATGACGCTTAATGAAGTGAAGTATGAGTGCTGTCCTCAGGCGTATCTATCCGTCGTGTTAACTATTAAAATTCGTCGAGTACTTGATGACTTTCCTATAAATATCAATGGTACTGAAAACGAAGATAAATAATCCTACGTCACCAATAAATACATTTATTCGTTTATGCTTTATTGTATCTTGTTTTCGGATCATTTGTGAGTTTTTCACCCTCCCGCAAAGTTATCAAATTAAGACATAACATGACCAAGGAAAAAAAGAAGTTGTCTTTTAGTTTATACAATTATGTTTCATTCAACGTCGTCTATTTTCCTGGATGCATTCGATAGATAAAAACATTTTTAATGCAACTAGTGATTTCCATTTGATAATAATCAAAATATATGGTTTAAATAATCTCCTATTACGTAAAAAATATTTCTTTTTATTGATGAAGCATTTTTAGACGAGCACCTTGCTATCCGTACTGACTGATTCTCATATTTAGAATGCATCTTTCTCTTGATTTACAAAGTCATGGAGTAATATTATCATATTTCATGGGTAGTTAGCTATCAGAATATCATCAGGACGAGTCGATATGATTTGAAAAAAGAGTAGTTGCTTAGCCCATCTTTTGCATACTTGGGAAGATTCATTCTAGTTTTCTTAATGAATAAACATAGTTAAGACTACGATTGGACATGTGATTTGTATAGAAAATGTCATAAAATAATCTTCATATTGAATGAGATTATTTTCAACTTCTGTCTAATTATAATTTTGAAAAGAATTTCATTGTAGCTGTACTGTTCTTGAAGAACAATCGGATCTATGAATTTAATCATGAATATTGGATTTGGATAGTTTAATTAGTTTTAATCGGATAGCATTCTTCTTTCGACTCTTCCCTAATAATCTGGACAATGCTGTTTATAACGAATGAGATTATAGTTTGAAGTATAAATTGCCATAAAAACACAATATACTATTTTTCTGTCATCTCTTTGACAAAAAGAAAACTGAAGAAAAAAACGAGTATTATATGAAAAATATTACCGCTTCCAAGAATTACTTGTAGCCCATTATAAGCAAAGTACACGTGAGTGAACATCAAAATGTCTACATGGACTCGTAAGAAAGATCCCGCCCCTTATGAAACAGCAGAATATATCATAGGTGGTATTATTCCCATTTTTCTGATTGTGGTTGGTACTGTGGGTAATCTTGCCAGCATTATTGTTTTACTCAAGAAAGAAAATCGCAAAACATCGACCAATATCTATTTAATGTTTTTGTGTCTGGTGGATACTATTTCACTTTACCAATGGAATTTAAGTCGCACAGTAGATACATTAACGTACGCTCGTCAAACAATATGAGGTGCATCATCGGAGATGTGCAAATTGAGTCAATTTTTTGCCTTTTATAGTTTATATACATCGGCTATGTTTCTTACTTTTGTTGAGTTTGATCGAACTTGCTTATTGAGAAGTAGGTGGTATAAGAACGAAATAGCCCGGCCATGTTATCGTATTGATCTTTTGCATTATTATTCTGGTAGCTGTATTGGCATTAAATGGCTTCTTATTCGGATTAGACTTTGAATATTCGACGTACCATAATAGTACAGGAGAAGTAAAACAGTTTATAGCATGGTCTTGTTCTCTGAATGTTGGCCTCGATAATTTCTACGCGATTGCATACTCATCGGTAAGGATTCAACTAGAAATATAATTACAATCGATGTTTTTTTCTTATAAAGATTCACCTGGTCATCATGTATTTTCTACCATTTGGAGTTATCATTATTTGTACACTTCTTACAGTTAAAAAGCTATTTGTTAGACTAACATAAAAAAATCATCAAATGATAAGAAGTGCTGAGCTGAAGCTTCGAATTTCAGTGGTGCTGTTACTAATTTGTTTGGCATATCTTATTTGTACTCTACTTACCCGTTTGTGATTTTCCGTCTTCAGGGATCCGACTATTGGGCATAACTATACGGATACAGTTTGCCTTGCCTCAAGCACTCTCATGTATACAAGAAATGCTACTACCGATCGATTTGTTTTTGTACATATCTGTCTATGGATTTCGACAAATAATACGTGAGTTTGTTTTAAAATATCTTGGCAAATTACCAAATCAAGTGGGTTGAAAAAGTGAAATAACACCAAGAAATAATGAGTTTATCACAATGAACGTTACAAAACAACTGCGCATGACAACAAACAATATCGTCAAATATTAAATGAATTATTCATTCTACATTCTTCTATAACAATCGAATGCTAAATAACATCTTAGTTAGTATTATTCGTTGTCGTATTAAAAATTTAGTTCGCTATTGTGATTGTAAAACTTCTGTTTACTTACAAAATAAAGCTGATTTATTTCTCTGAATTTTTCCATATGAAAAAAAAACAACGATAAGAAAATGTAGATTTATCAGAGAACATTTACAGCTTTTGAATGCTCTCCTTTCTAGACTTAACCATACTGTATACGTCAGGGAGCTGACTCTACGGCAGAACAACTTCCTGCTTATGGCTTGTCGCTGAGGAGATCCGCCATTTTTACTTTGTGCAGCCATAGAAGTTGTTAAATATTGAGACTGAGAAGTAGGTGAAAAGGGACCGGAAAACTCTTTTGTCTGGAATAGTGTGGGTGTTTCAAATGGCAACATGTACCCTAGTGGAAATATTCGATAAACGAGTACGATTTACTAGCGGAAGTACTCAGCTTTCTCAGTGGAGTACTCACCTTCATTTACTATGCAATAAATCATTATAATGTACTATCGTTTACAAAATAAAATACAGTTGTATACGAAAGAAAAATTATGAAATAAAATCAAAACTTGAAAATAACTATTCGGACGATTCATCCATTGTATCCTTCATTTTTCGAATGAGATTAAATATGGATCTATAGATATACAAATAATTATACGTTCAATTTGAATTTCTAAATATTAGATGAAATGTCGTTTCAGATTAGTAAATAAAGTTTCTTATTGACGCAGAAAATTTATCAAACAAACGATAAAAGATTCATTTCGATATAAATCAATGAAATTTCACCATTATGAAGGCATATGTGTGTTAGTGAAGACATTAAATTTATTTTTCTGCATATTATTGAATAAGTCTAGTTATAAGTAAAAAAGCGTTTGTTTTCCTAGTGATCTTTAATATGCGCTTATTTGTGATCGTTGTAACGATTAATAAGACTCTGTTGAGTTTATATCGTATTGACAAACTGGATAGAGGTGGAGTAGCTTACAGCCACTCACGGCAATGATGTTTATTCGTTTATTCACATACCCAGAGTGTAACGACTTCATACATAACACACGTATATATAGGAGAGAGAGATAGAAGAGAGACAGGAGAGAGATATATTATAATAATGGAAAGAGAATAGAAGGAAGAGGAAGGAGAATCATCGAAGCGTGCCTTCAATATCGGCACAATCGTATTTTTTAATTTCGAGAGTGAGCAAATTCTTGTCTGCTGTTAGTTATGCTATACTTTTTTTCCAAAATATAAGAAGTTGTAGCCTGCAATCTTTATAAACTAAAAATACATAAAGTAACATCGTCATTTCTAAAATTTTCATTATGAACGTGTATGACTCGATTGAAAATTGTTAAATAAAATAAAACAGATATAGTAAAAGGATGAGTGAGAAAATGATGCCTTTATTACAAAACAACACCAGAAAGTTTCCTAATTTTACTTCGTACGATATTGAAACAACCCAGGTCGAAGCAACCGGCCCGGGAAACGGTTGGTTCCCGCGCATTCCCGCGATTTCACGGAAGCAGTATTCCGGATCGGGAAATCTACGGATTTTTCTTGTAAATTCCGCTAAGTTCCTGTTGGTTCCCGCCGGAAATCATCGGAAATCACCGGAAAAATCCGTCCTGGAACCCTGCTTCCAGGGTCCGATGATATCCGGTGTTTTCCTGCACGTTCCGGTGCGTTTCCAGTATGTTTCTGGCCAGTTCCAATGAAATCTGCTCATTTCCGGAGGCCGGAAACATCGTCCTGGGAATATGTAATTAATTTATGTATCTTCGAAAAACTTTTCAAATTCTCTAGGCTTCTGTTTTTCGGCCGGTTCGACTAGTCAAAGTTTTCTAGCACTGAAAGTGCCACACTTTCAACATTCTCCAGTTAGGTCAGCAGTGATGATTCATCACTGGTGGAGACTCTACGAACACTTCTACAGAGGCTCAACTACACTTTGAATCCGAAATCGACCGTTCGTAACGGACTCAAAGCGTTCTGCGCGCACTCCAGCTATTTTTCACGAAAAAACTAAAATGAAAACTGACCAACTTATTAAAATTCAAACCACTGTCTCACGGATAAATTTGAAAACAATTCAAAGTGATTTCAAGAATTTAATTAAGCTATAGCACATCCATTTCTTCGCAAAGCTTCCGAGATAATGCAATAATACTGAACAGACCCTGATGATGTGGAAGATTGAGTATTGAAAACTTTATTCTAATTTGCAAGTGTATTAAATATAAAATAAAAACACATGCTAACTGTTCAACGATGATCATAGCTGGATCGAATTTTAAAATGTCATGAATTTTACTTCGCTTCCAATATTTCTTGCGCTTTTCAAAAGAGAAAATGAAATCTGAGTACGTTTGCTATTTCTCTTTTCTTTTGCATTGGTCCTCTTTTTCCACAGATTCTCAGTCGAAAGCAAGATGTAAACGAAAGATTATTGATTTCGTCGTTCTAAATAACAACAATTTGGATTATCTATCGGTCAATGTGCCTTTTCTCTAATTGTGCACTTCATACACAAGCACATATTTTGATGTTTCTTCTGTACTTTGATTCTTGACGATGACAAATGTGATCGGCCAAAAGCTTGAATAAGCTGATTTCGATTAAATTCTAGTAATATTCTTTGTAATAGATGTTTATTTAATGATCTCCTCTATGAAAGCTGTCTGGTTAAGAACAAGTAGAATCTTATGTAATCGCAAGTTGAAACACGTTGAGACATTTTTAAATACACTGATGCCAATGTGAAAGTCTTAACTCGAGCAGCTTTGGAAGGATCGGATTATTGATTTACAAAGAAATTAGCAGCGTTCTATATATGTCACTAGTTGTACTATTTTTCGCATATGTGTAAGATGTACTATAGCTAAATATCTTAACTGTTGCGTAATCGGAGTTTGCTGGCTTTCACTTTAGTGTGCGTAGCACAATAGGATCAATATTCAAAAAGAAAGAGAGCAAAAAAACTTCGCTTTGATTTTCACATCTGAGAAAGCACAAATAATAATGGAAGCAACGCAAAAAATCATGACGCGGTCGCTCAAAATAGACCATGAGTAAAAGAAGAGTTCAATAGTTAGCATACACCTTTATCTTATATTTAATACAATTGAAAATGAAAACAACGTTTTCAATATCATCAGTTGCTTATCAATATTATTGCATTATCTCCAAGGGGGAAACAGCGATTTGTGATTTTGTGATTTAAAATGAGTTTACCTGATTTCGGTGATTTAAAATGAGTTAAACTGATTTAAAGTGATTTAAGCTGATTTAAAATGAGTTTAAATGGTTTAAAGTAATTTAAATCATTCTCTTTCTCAGTGAGAATTTTCAATTTATTGCAGTTTTCAGCTTTTATACGATATATGGCTGAGATCTAAAGAATTTATATTTGTTTTATTCAGATTGTTTCATATATTGAATTAAGGACCCTTGATAAACTCTCTGATGAAATAGTTAATTAAAATAGAAAAGAATAAGGATACTTATTATTTTATGGTAGCTTTGTTTGTAGCAAGTATTTTCGCACTACAATATACCCATATAGATATATTGTTATATATCGGCTTTTACGCACATGAAGTATTTTGTTTTGATCAAATGCATTTATTATTAATTCGAGATGGCACACACGCTGGTTCATTATCTAAAATAATTGCTTAAATCGAGACACTGTTCTCTGTTCTTGTAATAGTAATATAATATTTATACAAAACATACAGAAAAGATCATGCAGTTTGTTGAACCCTTTTCAATCGATTAGACGACAATATGGGCCTCGTTTTTGAAAAAGCTTACTAATGCAGTTTCTTTGGGGCTAAAGTATGGAACTCACATATATCCCTTAAACTTATTGAGCTAATGAAAATAGATTAAATGAGAACTTTTTCATCAAAATTTATATATTTTTCGTAAAATCTACAACTAAGAAATTTCCTATTTGCTTACGGGCTGTAATGCGGAGGAGGGGGAGGTGTCTATAATAGGGGGCTGTCTATAATGGAGTACTGCCTGTAATGGTACCCATCGTTGCTAAGATCTGTAATGGGGAGAGAAGGGAGCAGAAAAAACTTCGCCGTAAAACTTGCATTCACCATTTTCTTCCAAAATATATGTGAGTTTCACAAAATACCAGTTTGGAGCCTGTTTTTGCATATATTTGATACGACTATTCAGCTCAACGGGAAATAAACAGCATGCAATGGGGTATATGATTCAATCTGAATTTGAAAGAAAAAACAGCACTTAATTTCAAAAACAAATGAGGAATTAGGGGATTTTTAGAATAATTCACTTCAAACCTGAATTCATACATGTGTATATCCACCAATAGGGATGTTTTTTTTCTTTGGGATGGGGTGACTAGGGGGAAATTAGCTTGAATTCGGTTGAAATAGTGTTTTGCTTAGTTTATAGTCATCTTGTTGGGAAGAGTAAAGAATATAGGCAGTTTATCATGGGAGGAAGGTCCCTTCAGTTTATTCGATGACGGAAGTGTTGTGCTTTATTTGGACCCCCTAAACCCTCGTGGTTCTGAAAAGTCAAGGTGTCTTTTTCTATTTTCCATTCAGTTTGAAATAGAATACCCCACAGACTTTCACATCGATGCATAATAAATGCTGACTGGTGGTCATTCCTTTCATTTCTAAATTCAATCTGATAGTTAACACTTTCTTCCAATATACTATCACTCTTCAAATTAAATTCAGCTCGATCATTACTGTACCATTGACGAATGATTGTAATTAAATGAGTTCAACGTTGCTCTGTAGATTTTGCTTGATTAACAATACATTCTAAAAAAATCAGTTCAGCAAAGAGTAGGAAACCTAAAAAGGTTCTTTGCCAGGACACACGGGCAGAACCTTTTTGAAGGTTTTACAAAAAGTCGAAAAACGTTTCCCACCAATCATCAGAACTTAAAAAGGCTTTGCAAGAAACTGCAAACCCTTGAGGTTTGGTAAAAAGTCTTTTGAGGCTTTCCATAGCACCTCAAAAGGTTCTTCTTTCGGGGACACGGAAAGAACCTTTTTTCAGAGTGTAGGTATATTTGATTGTGTAAACGAACTAAAATTATTATTCTTGACCTTTTCCACATCTTCTTCTAGCTTCTTCAACGTTTTGAATGCGGCTGTAATGCCAGCTAAAACGATACAATTTCCATCCTTTATTAGCAAAGAAGCTTTATTCTCCAATTCATTCAAATTTTCGCCACTATACTGTAAAATTCAGTTGGATCATTACAATTCACAAAAATACTGACGTCGCATATAAGTTGTAGCTTAAGAATTTTTGCTTGGATTAAGCTCATAATGAAGTGCAATAAAGTTATAAAACTGATTGTGTCGTAAATCGAGAATATTCACTGAAAGTGTACTAGTATTAACGTTCGTGGATTCAACCACAGTGGGCAACTTATTATAGAAATCTTCTCCAATAAGCAAATAAACGATATCCTATAGCCAAACCACGGCTACGTGAAAATAATTAATCTAAAGAGCGATAGAAGAGAAAGATGATGAAAACATTCTCGACCATTTGTTTTCAGTTAGACGCATGACAAGAGCAGAATTATATTTTAATCGAATCAGATGTCCTCCACCGTAATCGAGAAAGAAGAAATATATTCTACGTTGTGTAACGAGTTGTGTGTTACTGATTAGAACACTGAGATTGATCAAGGAGAATGTTTATTCAGAAGAGACCACGCCAGGATATTTTTCCTGTGTTTTATTAAAGCTTTTATACCTTCACCACGAAAGAGAACGAGTTAGTCACGCCTGTGCTTTGTCTACCTATTTTATGGTTTAAAACCCACAGGTCTACGAGAAAGAAGCCTAATCACTCTAGTCATTAGAGAGAAGGTATAGAAAAAAGGTGAAAGAGAAAAATAAGGCGCATCAATAAGAACTGATCAGATAGGTATAAAATAGGTGAGAGAGAAAAATATGAAGAGGGAATAAAACCAGGTTAGGTTTTTATTCTATAGCTGATGTGCTCGTCAAACTAGACGTTACACTTTGTAAGACGCTAAAATAATATGATATGCAATGACTTTAACTTTAGTACCAATATCAAGTTTCATTATAGTTTGAGGCCTTAAACGAATTTTTTTCGATTAAAACTACTGATTTAAGATGACTTAGAGTGATTTATCTGATTTAAATTGAGTTAAACTGATTTATCTGATTTAAAATGAGTTAGACTGATTTATCTGATTTCATTTTGACTTTTAGCTGATTTAAATCCGCTGTTTCCCCCTTGATGATATGCCATTTGGATTAGTGGGAACGTCAGCCATCGAAGGGATCATGAAAAAGAAACAAAAGCATGTCAAATCGTTGTTTGAATCTAATAACAATTATTTTCGAATGATGAAGTTCATGGCACAAACAACATCTTACAATGCAGGCTGCTACATGTCAGGATAACAATCATAAGGATCTTCAATGTCCAAAAAGAATACTTTTAACTAATCCATTGATGTACTGCAGTCGTGCGACCAAAGAATAAAAAGAGCAGTGATACTCAAAAATGTACTTTTAAAAAAGTGATGTCAATATTTTAAAACCAAAATTTCCGAAAACAAATTTCGAAACAGCTGTTCATTGTCTAACGACTTTTTTTTACGTTCATATAAGATATAATCGAAAGGTTTCTTCATTGTCCAGGAAAACAAGAAGGGGGAAAAAAGGTGAAGTTATCAATTCACTTGATTTTTAACAAAATGGTACTATTGAAGAGCTATATGTGGATGACTAGTGAAGTCTCATCAAAACTGACCCGTGGTATAGTGAGTGAACTGTTACTTCATGAATAAAAAGTTCAGCTTGTCCTCTACTCTCAGAAAAAATATAGGCCATGCGATTGGAGAATAATAGAGATGTTCAAATTCTTTTTGTCTAACGATCTACTGGGGGCTCTATACGTATATGAAGATATGGCATCACAATATTTTGAGATTAAGGCAAGGACATAGGGGTTAACAATGGTATGTTGTTGATGAAGATGTCCGATTAGAAAAATAGTCGACCTAACACAACGAAGCCATGGTATCACATATAGTATAAGAAAAACATACTACAACGGTAATGTTTGTAACATTTTGTAATCATTTATAGAATGTAACAGGTTTTACTAAGGGAGGAATGTAGGTTTAGAATCCTGAGCGCCTCATCATCTACAAGAAACTTTGGTACCTTCACCATCTTGACATTAGATTGAAAAGTAAGATCATAACTAAGAGTAAGAGGCATAATTTCAAATGGTTTATATGCAATCAAAAAAGGCTACTTTATGAAAATAGCCACTTTATACAAAGCTTGACTACAGATTTTTGGAGGCGAAATATCTGAAGCTCTAATTGATTTTCTGATATTCTGGAGTTCGATTCTTGTCGATGAGCAGTCATATAAAATTGAATTTTATGAACCATGAATAAATTCCAGGGTATAGATTCTTCCATTCAAACAAGATTGAACTCGAGAATTTCGAAAAGTCCCATTAGTTGCCAAGATACATATGCGGGTCTGTATTGGCATGCCAATGTTGATCCTAGGTGGAAGATGGATGTTCACCAACGATAAATTCATCCCGCTCCAGTCTACTCCACACTCTACCCCCCTTCGCATCTCATTGTCCTACGCTAACACTGCACACCCTAGCAGTCATTACACGTAACTCACGACCAATTACAGCAAAACGTTGCTCAATCGATCTCACCGATTTGGTTTATATTTTTATAGTAGGTAGACCCAACAAAATAAGGAAGAAACTGAAAATTGCAGCTCGAATGGATGCTTCATTCAGAAGATATATGCACTCAAAGTAAGTTAAGACGGGTCGGGTTTTTTTGTCTACTGATAATTTTCAATAAATTTTCATTTTCTCAAGAACGATACGAACTGTAACAAATCTTCTTTTAGCATTAATAGTGTAGTCAATGGGCTACGGTTTGATAGTATTGAAAGTAAGTCTCCAATATCGATAAAAAACATTTCTCCATACGATTAATCTGACTCAGAAAGCAGGACCCCAGCCTATGGGACGAATTGGTCATATCAGGGAGGTGAGTTAATGTAAATATAATCTCGTATGAAAGAGAACACCAAATTGCATCGAATGTTGTGTTCATTATTTTTTATATATTATTTTTATAAATTCAAATATTCCTACGTATTATGATAGCGCATAAATTTTTTTGCAATTCTATACAAGAACCTCTTGAATAACACATATTGCATGTGAAAAAAGCACAATAAAGGCATCCTAGATATACGTGTGCTATGTATGAAGTTGTTACACTCTGGATATGTGAAGAAGCGAATAAACATCCTTGCCATGAGTGGCGGTAAGCTACTCCACCTCGATCCAGTTTGTCATTACGATATAGCCCCCAACAGAGTCTTATTTATCGTTACAATCAGTTAATGCCGTTCGATACAGAATTTGTTTTCTTATGGTGAAGGTGAACCAATCCGAAATGAACTATATTTCCAAGATCAGTGTGAAGCTAGCACGACGGAGCTAGCACGATGAAACAGAGATTCAACTATAAGTCTTCTCAGAAGTATTGCCGGTCCATAAAAACCAGACCATTCGATGCAGAATTTAATTCTGGATCGGATGGTGATACTTTTATTCCCCAGCAATACTTAGCAAGAAATTTTACCTACACCTTTGTTTTCTTCTAAATAGGACAAGAAAAACCGGATAGAATTTTCTCAAAGTATTGATGGGGAATAAAAGTATCACCATCCGATCCAGAATTAAATTCCGCGCCGAATGGTCTGGTTTTTATGGACCGGCAATACTTCTGAGAAGACTTATAGCTGAATCTCTGTTTCATCGTGCTAGCTCCGTCGTGCAAGCTCCGTCGTGCAAGCTTCACACTGATATTTCCAAGTTAAAGTTTTTTGTCTGATTGTAACCATCTAGTGACATATGACAAGTCGGAAATAGTCTGTATGTAGAAACGAAAAACCTTTGAATCCTAAAGTTTAGATTTTCAGCTTATTCTTTGGGATTAAGTTGACTTTAATATATAGTCGAACTTGCTAGATATGCATATTTATTTTCATGAAATTTATTGGTATGTTTCCAACTTTACAGATTCAATGTATTTGTTTTGTTTTGTACACATAAAGACAAATAAAGCCAATCGTTATAAATGCTCTTTCAGGAATATTTTTATTAATTGCTGGTTCTTTATTTAAAAGAAAACAAATTCTAAATGTATTCACATTGATTGCTTCTTCAGATTCTCGTAGATGATGAACTACATGCAAGTTGATATTTCTCTTTCTACTTTAGGATTTAATTTGAAGTCGAAAAAAATCATATTCAATAAAACAACGAGGGAAGACATGAATTCTTCTCTAGAATGTTTACTTTTCAAGATTTTGATGTTTACAGAGCTTGCTAATAGAACAACTCAGGGAGCCTGTGGCAAATTTAAGATTAACTCTACAGCAGTGCATGCTCAGGGAAATCCTTTTGTGAAGGAAGAAAAAAGATGTCAATGATGAATATCGACTTTGTCGCCCCATTTCTAAGTTGTCAAATATAAATATATAACAAGTATGAGAAATTATTGGATTTGATCAAAATTGGACTACTGTTAATATGATAGTTAATATTTCATATGTTGCAAATACTGAATCAATTTTTAAATTAGATCATAGTTGCTTCCAGTCCGTCAAATGACAAATAAAAGTACTATAGATTCTATCGTTGAAATTTAGTGGCATTTTCTAACTATTGATGATAACGATTATGCAATATTATTATTAACAAGTAGACAATAATATTATTATAGAAATGTTTGACATTACTGAATTAATGCTAGCTAGATTAATGAGTATGACTTGTTAACGAGTGATTATTCTGATGCATAGCATAGATAATGGCAAGTCGATAGATATCAATTAGTATGTCGGAAAATGCACAGCAGCTGTTTTTTGATGACACATAGAAAGAAAAGTAGAGATGTTAAATATAAAAAGTGCAAAATTACTTGAACGTCTTCATTCATATTCTCTCGATGTTATTACTTGTTTGACGTAAGAAGGCATCCATACACTTTTCATGTATCATATTTTTCAAGCCTAACAATGTTTCATTAATACTTTACTTGTTACATTTTGTATAGCTTGACGAATAACAGCAGTAACACATCATTTGATCATGTGGCTTCTCTTCATATTTACATTTTTTCAATCAAGAATCTGAAAAGCTCTTAAACAAAATCATTAACAAAAATGACTCTTCATATAAATAACTAACAAAAATAAATTAAAATACAATATTTCTCTATGTACATAAATGCATGTAAACTTGCCATAACATTTGAGCAATCGTTCCAAGTATTACGTCTCATCAGAAGCGTAAATATGGGGGGGGGGGGGGAAGTGGGGGGCGGGGCCCCCCCCCCCCCCCCCCGGCCGCCGCGAGGCCCCCCTGTTTTGGTCTTTCCAATAGAAAATAAAACGTCACATCCCCGTGTTTTGAGATTTTGAGGCTATTTTTTCGATATTGGGGACCGACGCTCTCTTGCGCCCCACCCCGTGTCTTAGAGGCCTACTTACGCCCCTGTGCCTCATATAAAGGTACAAAATAAAAAAATATAATATTCTGGTTCTTACATTCAATATAACTATGCCTACGCAGGTTTCGCGCGGTCATTTGGCTTTTTACAAATAGATTAGTTCCACTCGTTTCTGTAATTATTCATTGGTGAATCTCAAATATATGAGAAAGGCACAGATGAATATGATGAAACCAAATAAGTAATGATGAGTATAAAAGGAAGAAACAAGAACTTGTTTTCTCATTTCATGTTAATTCACACTTCAGCCAATATCGATATGAAATCTATGGCAAACAAAAAACTATTCTTTTCTATACTTCTATTCATAATATTTCATTCAACTTTTGGTCGTGATTTAAATCAAGACTTTGAATTAGAAGATCAATTGATTAATGATGGCGATGTATTATTACATAACAAACTCGATGTTAGAAGTGTTCTTTGGCCAAAAATTTGCTTCAAAACATTATTAAAACGAAGTGTCAATGAATATCCGTCCGATGAAAATCAACTGCATGAACATAGTCAACATTTCTCAAAACGAAACCTACGAAAATGTTATCCATTTGACACGACATGAGAACAACTCTGGCTGTAAATGATCAATAAAATTCGTTTACTATCAATTATAAATTTGTAATTCATACTCTTTGATGACTAAATATAAAAGAAAACAGAAATTATAATTATTGAATTGATCACATTGCCAATATTTTATCAATATTATCTCATTTGAAATAGTTTTATAAAATACTAAAAATATCAGCTATGAATTCAATGTCTGAACTATCCAACTGATATAATTTATTACAAGCACAAATATAGAAAAAAAACGTTTTTCTTGCTTTCCATTCTTTTTAACTGATCATCGAAACACCAATCAGTATAGATTTTACGAATCTGTCTTTTGTTTCATTGAAGAAACTTCCATGAAAGCACTTTTGTAATGTTAACTTTCCAGTTAAATGAGTTCTATTATCGTCGTAGAAGTAATACAACTTACTCAAGTTATATAATTAGTCAGAAACATCAGAATATACTAGTACACTCAATTAATCTGTTTTAATAAACACAACAGTTTAGATCAGTGAATATTAGTTTTGTTCAATTGTTTGTACCTGATAAGTAATAAAACTTTTCGTCACTAATGCTTAAAAATAGAATAGCGAAGACGCGAAAAATATACTCTGGATCACTATCATAGTCACTGTACGATGCCATATCATGTCGTTTTAGACAGTTCAAATTTAAAAAAATGCGCATATTTTTATTAGAACTGAAAAGTGGCGACTAAAAAATTGTTGATTTCTATAAAGAAAATATCTTGACGAGCATCATCCATAGCTAACTTTAGTCATTGTGTTTTTCTATAGAATCTCGAAAGTTTCTATGGTTTGGTATGATAGATTTCAAAAATTAGTAAAAAATTGTTCAAAAAAATCTCTAAGATGAAAATTTCGTTCTATAATGCTGACGAATAGATTCAGTATATTTTCAAATTTTTATTGAAATTTTCTTTGTTGAATTCTCTTTCCACAATTATGTCTTACAGTGAAAAGCTAGTAATACAGTTGAAAAGATCGCTTTCATCAGCCTCGCTGCACGTTTTCTCATTAGACTGATGACAGAAAACATATTCTTTAAATTGAATCTTCATATGAAACTAGCTCGAATCAACACAAAAACACAACAATAACAGGGATTCTTGATATTGGTACGGATATACCACTGAGTTCTATATATTTCTCTATTCTAACGATTAGTCCCTACTGCTAATGCATTGTTAATATACGCTCTGTAAACATTTTTGATTGACTGATATATGGCTATCCACTTTAAACGTACGTCGTTGTATGTAGGATATTTTTCTACTCTAGTTATCTAAATAATCAGTAACAGACATTGCATATGTCATGAAAGAAAATAGCATTCAAAACAGCTGACAACTCTTGTTACA
This sequence comes from Rotaria socialis, assembly GCA_905331475.1. Classification (NCBI taxonomy): domain Eukaryota; kingdom Metazoa; phylum Rotifera; class Eurotatoria; order Philodinida; family Philodinidae; genus Rotaria; species Rotaria socialis. The sequence continues at coordinate 53,212 of CAJNYU010004017.1, read as the reverse complement.
TAATTAGATAATAGAATGACAAACACCAACAATTATCGCATTGACCTTAATACTTTAGTTGTATTCATCTATTATCAGAAAAAACAATACATTTTTATAAATTTATAAATCCTATATACCTTATTAAATAAAACATTAATCTATAAGTATTTAAAAAAATGTTCACATAAGTTCTTCAAATAAAATTTACGATCTACGAATAACATAGAGTTCTATTGAGATAAAGCACAATCTAAGAAAATGATCTTTTATGGTGAAAGGTCACTATTATTTTAGATGGAGCACCAACAAACAGACTGTATTAATAGTATTATCCATCTCTGGAATCGAAAGGCATGACAAAGGATCTAAATTAATAAATCTCAACAAACATATTGGATTGAATTGTCTCATGCACTTGAATGGATAAGCGAATAGACAAAGATAAATGTTAATCGAATGGATACAGAAGTTTGATAGCAGTTCGCATATACACGTTCATATGTAAGTAAGGTCAACAATCGTTGTCAGTGATAGAATCAGTGATGATCAGATTAGGTGAAATATTATTCAAAGTTATTACATAGATGACTTTTTTCTTTCAGTCAATAATGATGTTTGAGGAAAGTAGATTTTAACCTTTTGACAGTCTTTATACATGTACATGTCCCGTCAATAAATGAACAGATGCATGTGCGTGTGATAATAGACATTGAACTAAGACAAACTGATCCATCATGTGAAAAGAAAAGAAGATCGATGAAAGAAATTTCGCAAAATGACGTCAACAGTTTACTTAGTTTTTTTTTTATACTTGAGAATACACCTCGACGAGAGATGAAGGTTAGTTTACTCGTATGGATAGAATTGGTAGTCTTCTTTTTTTTTAGAACAAAGAAAATTCCTTGATTTACTGCTAATCATAGTTTTGAATTAGTATGATTCCAAAGAATGTTTTCTCGTGCAGATTATTTTCCTTTTTCTATTTCGATCAAAATCAAGAATACTAAAAACAAGCACCGTTCAAAGTACACATATTCTCACGTTCAGTCATTCACATCGACATATGTATGTCTCGCGGCTAGATAGAAACGATGGATGATCACTAAAACGAAGAAGAATTGGCCGTTCTCTCTCTCTCTTTCTCCTACCTGTCAATAGATGATAGTTTGAAATTGATTGTTCACTCGTTCTACTTCATACAAATTGCGCCATATATTAGCGATTAGACCACAACGAAATGTTTTCATTGTGTACATTATTTGGACGTACTCTCAAAATTGGCCAATCGAGACAACAGTCTCTTCATATTAGCTATCATTATTACTACATGCAGGTAAACGGGAAAAATAAAGAAGTCTAAGAAGCAAAGTGGCTACTCTAGCGGATACTTTGAACTATAAACTAGTAATGTTTCTAGTGCTTTTTTCTTGTTAATCAATTGACAAGTAAATAGATGTGAGCGACGATAGCTATGACGACAGGCAGCTTGTTTTTAGTCATATCTCTTATCTATATTTGCAAAACATACATATACACATCGTACAGTTATCTAATTAGGATTATGCATCTGTATAGGAAACGATCCGTATTAATCGTTGTGCTCTGATAATCATGTAGATGGTTTGTCAGCTTTACATCATCTTATGTAATGTTTTGTTTTCTATAGCTATATGATACACATACATAACACACACGTACACATACATATATACAATCGGCGATGTCACTTGCCACGAGTCAAGCCATTTTTCTTCTTTCTTTTTTTTATTCTTCTCGGTCGGTTTGTTGAATTATTTGATGTGAACTATGTCAAAAAATTGAGTGAGTTTTTAAGTAAGCGTTATAATATAACATCTCTTTTTTTCTCTCCCATTGATGATGACATGCATTTAACTTTCCTATTGAGTAGGTAAACATTATTTTTTCTTTTTTTTCAATTAACTTAACTACGTACTTAGAATACGTTCATGCAAAAGAAAGTTTCATTGACCATGACATTTCTCGTTTTCTTTCTGTTTCACTTTTCTATTCTAATATAGAAACGATTAAATCATTTTTATTGTTAGATTTCTTATATCATATTTTATATTAAATTATTGAATCAATTGTTTTATCGAAATCTCATCAATTTTTAATGGTTAGATGTTATAACAACGCGACATACTATCGTCTCCTTTCAAAACGAACGATGAGATATCAAAACATATGGTGATAATCTGATTGCGTTGGTGTGATTTATTGATTCAAAACTTTTTCACTTTGCTATTTTGACACTTTTGATAGAGTATACTTATATAAGAGAGTCATCGATATTTTATTCACAATTTATTCAGTTGATTGATGTTTGAATACTTATTTATTTCTAGTATAACTATCATCGTTATTGTATTATTTTTGATGGTCATAATCCTTGGTATGTTCATTTAGCTTAGTGAGATGATAGCTGTTTAATGGTAAGACTAAATATTTTGAATATATATGTATTGAACATAGTAGCTATAAAATGTTTAACATCTCACTTTAAAGTCATATTGAGATTTAATCTTGCTGCAGTAATGTGTTTTTCTTTTCTTTTTTTGTCTGCTTTTAAGCAATGGTCGTGTTGTACATTTATCAAAGAGAAGAATAACCTTAAGATAGAAACACTAAAGAAGGAAATACTTCAGTGAAAAGTTCGATAATTGCTACACTCTAGCAATGACCAATGGTCCATTCTTTTCTCTGCGGTCATAAATTTGATTACTTTTTTTCTTGTAGTTTGTCTAGGGAACTAAGACATGGTCACATCTACCCATTTGACAAGTGATGATGAGAAACAAAAAGAAAAGGTGATCTTTTTCTTTTTGACACTTCGATGATCCATATATTACTTATATCAGTTTCGTTGGGCAAGATTTTTTTTCACATGTCTTCTGTTGTCTTATTAATCTATAAAACATATCTATACATGTTGACATTAGTAACCAAGTGTAAAATGGTTATGATTAGTTCCATATGTGAATCCTTTTTATTGTGTATGTATAAAATTTGTCACGATAGTACCAGACGGCGATAATGAAAGATTAATCCTTTCTTAATTAGTTTTCACTGCCGTCTACATTGTGTAGAATAAAAACCTTGACACGCTGATATTTTTTCTACTACGTTATATGCAAACATCTAATCAATAGAAGATGAAATCCCACCTCCATCCATCAATTATGAATGTAGAAGATGAAGAAGAAGCAAAAATTGGTAGTTTTATTCATAGCTAAAAGTGATTATTATTCATTCTTTCATGTTCTATATGTAGAATACAGAGGAAATGCTGAGATTAATCATGCTAGGTAAACGTTCTGCTACTCTGGGATTTCTATAAGATATGATTTCATAACGTCAACAGATTTTTAATCAGCTTCTTTTATGAACAAAGTTAAATTTGCACCAAAATTAATCTATTTTGAAAAAAATAATTAAATATAACGATCAATCAACGATCACAGCACTCTGACTTACGTCTATTAAAAAGCCTGAAAAGGAAGATAACCAAAGTAATATCAAATATTTGATTTGACTTTGTGTTATGCAACAGATTAATCGCGAAAATAGATACACTCGATATAAAATGTTTAGATGTATGACAGTGGGGAATTTCACGACGAGGGATGAGACGATGTGATTTCACTTTTCTTCTTTTTAACCAATATGTAGTTCTTCTAGAAGTTTAACATCATTGAATCAAAGTTATTTTAGAATTAGTTGAACTGCATGTCAAGAATGTGTGAAAACTTTCTTAATAAAGTTTTGACATAATGCTGTCATGTTTTTTGATCGCTAAGTATTCTAAGCTGAAGCCTAATAGTTTCTTAGATGATAGACGACTGCCATTTTTACTGTACATGCGTATCCATGAGACAATGATTTTCCTTAAGCGAAAAATTCATTTTCGTATCAACGAAAAATATTTTATTGATAATTCAATGTAGATTAGGATTATCTTTGAATGAATTATTTCACTACTAGATTCTAACGGATGTAAGGAGAGAAGCTTAGGATTAAATCTGTATTGATTTTATTTTTGTCACCAATAAAATTTTAAAAAAACTCACAAAATTTGAACAGAAATTCTATTAAAAATTCACCGATCCTCACATCACTCCAATCAATGGCTTTTGCACTTGAATACTTTAAAGAAAAAGATCTCTCTAGATATACGCTAATAGTTTTTGCTTCACGAAATCGTTCATAAGTATCTTATTTAAAGATTTCATGCTTTCCATAAAGTAGAAATAAACGAGAAAACGATTGCTGTTGTTCTATTTGAGTTTCAAATAGTACATTTCACGAATGATTACTTATTCTTCCGAAAAATATTCCTTTCTTCTAAAATTTTCGATCAACTTCTGGTTTTTCGATATAAATATTTATGATCAGCACAATCTATATACGATAATCGAAAAGCCATCAATCATTGAAACGATAAAAGAAAAAAGAAGTATGTTTGTTGTTGTATGAACATCATTCTCTTTGTAGTTGCAGTCGATGCACTACAATACATTAACGATATAAAAATGACTGATTGCTATTTAGATGAACAGTTCTCGAAGATGCGTAAAACTATTGGTAAGAAATGACTGTCATATCTGTTATAACTATCTCATGACCTACTCGTTTATGTTCTCATTTTTTTAATATTATAACAAATGCTTTTTCTTCCATGAAATATTGCGCAGTCTTTTCTCTTCCATATAAGTGTAGCCTAAAACAGAAGTTTCGACCAAGTAAAACCAAACTATTTGACTAATACTAAGTTCACAATAAAAATTCTGTAATTACATATTTCTTTATTTTTCAGATCACACAAATAGAAAAGAATGGTTCATGAGATTATTAATTGAACGGATCCATAGTATACAAACCAACCATGAATATATATAAGTCATTAATGAATCCAGTAGAAGTTCCAAATTCAATTAAGTATGTTAGTTTTTTCTTCATAAATATGCTTATTTTATGAGTAGAATATTATTGATATTAATATTTTTAGATTTTATTCTCTGTCGACAAACCTAGAAATTGAACGATAGAATTTTTTTTCATTGGGACTTTTTCATGAACATATTCATGATCTGAACATGTTATAGGACAGATAGTTGACAAATTTGGACAAAAGTATAATTAAGAACCGCATATGAAGAAGACGAAAGTATTTGAAATAAAAGACAACTGATAGTAATAGTAAAAGTTGTATGTATTGTCAAGGCTTTTAGTTATGCAGATGTTTATATGAAAGAAGCAAATAAATATGATAGCTAAAAAAACAACCAAGAAAACAAGAAGGCCGATTATTCTAGGGAGAAAAGCGAGAGCGAAATATGAAGATGGAAGGAGAAAATAAATTGTGCAGCTGGTATGCCTAGAGTAGATCACTGTGGAAAGAAGTTCTTTGAATATCAGTTGTTAAAGACAAACGCACAAGTAACTATGATTTATAGCTCTATGATACTCTGATTAATTAAGATCAAGATGAAATACATGAAAAACATTTTACTGCTTAATTTAGAAGCGCCATCTCTTATAATGATTTGCATATAAATAATATAGTAAGAGATTAGGTTCTTTTTTTTCTGGCAATAAAAACTAAAAAGCCTATACTTTCATATCGGTAAGTAAACCCTATTTCGAACTAATTAAAAATTTATTTGAATTCTACAGATAAGATTATCCTTATTTTTGAATTCTAACAGATGTTAGGAAAGAATCTAAGTAGGCTCAACTCATCTATCCCTAAACAGTAGCCAACAAATATATTTATCTTTAACTTTAAAGTTTATTATTATTATTTTCGACTTGATAAACTATATTGTTAAATGTCAAATGTTTCTGACGCCAGAAAAAGTTCGATTCGTGGTCAAATTTGTTTAAATGCAATTGGTGATTTTGTATTATAATTAGTTTCAAATCATTTTTTCAAACGTCTAGTCAGATATAAATCAAACGTCAATTTCGTAACAAAGATTTCATCTACTGCCTTCATAAAGACAAGATTTAGTATGGTGATAAAAATTTAATAGTTAATTAGAAAAATTTCTTCTGGTTTTTTTCTTCATTAAAATGTTGAATGAAAGGACAACTCTTTAATGCATAATATCGATAAAATATTTTTATTACTTTTTCAACAATTTTATTCATTACTATCATCACGCACGTTTTTTTATATGTGCATTTACCTGAACGATTCCCTAATACAAAGGTCACCAATCTATCACTCGTCGATTATTCAAAAGAAAGAAAAGCATTCTCGTCAACTGTTCAACATCATCTAAGCGTCCCTTTCTTTTCCTCATTCATTAGTACAATATAAATGATGTATAGATATATATAAATGCACATGTTCAATATTTCTCTTTTTAGAACCAATAAAAAATCACCACAAGAATTCTGGAATGGCACACTTGTAGATAATTATAATTTTCTTATGTCAGAAGAGCTAATTTGTCGCTGTAAAGTAAGTTGAAAACAAAATAGATTATAAACAATTGTGAGGAAAACATCTTTTTCTTCTTCTTCTTCTTCTTCAGAGTTCCTTGGACGAACCATTTAGTTCATTAAATGATCTAGCTGTTCATCACGTATCGTATAATGAGTTGGAAAAGCAATATGTTGAATTGTCAGATTGGTGTGCAAAGATTTCGGATGTTATTAAAAAAATTTCATCAAATACTTTGACTTGTTATCTTCGACAAGTAAAGGACAAAAAAATTTAGAAAAAGAATTCCATGAAATTTTTTTTTCCTTTAGAAATATTATGAAGACTTATATGAACAAGGTCTGATGCGTTTGCGAATGTTTAAACAATATTCAAATAAATTAATTCAACGTTTTCCCGATTTGCATATTGTTATAACAAATAAAATAGAAATTATTTATAAAATATGGAATGAACTTGAAGCACGTTTTATTGGATATTTAGATGAAGACTTCGATCAAATTATTCATGGTTTACTTTTTTTTAATGAAGTCTTTTGAAAATATTTCATTTTTGTTTGTTTTTGCTAGATCTTCATGATGAATTACGTTTATTTGAAGAATGGATTAATACAATTGAAGAGCAATTAGAAAGATTTAATTCTATACGAAATGAAAAGATATCACCAGAAGACATTCAAGATCTTATGGTAGGATATTTTAATTTTAAGTCGACTTTCTCTCGTTCGTTCGAAAGAAATTCTTCAAGGCTTTCGCCCATTCATGCTTGCCGTATAGATTCAAATAATTTCTATTAAACAAACATATTTCGACAGATGAAAACCTTTCTTTTTTAATATTAAAAAATTTCAACAGTACAACTTTCTGCATCTATTTCTCGAAGTTCAATTTTCAAATACAACACTCAACGTTTACTTCTATACGGTAGTTTTGTGTTCGAGTCCAGATCATTTTTATGCATATTTTGATTAGATAGAATTCTACATTTTCTTTCTCTCTCTTGAACAAATTATTGATGCAAACTTTATTCTACACTGAAACGATAGACTGATTTTAGAAGTAGTTTCTTTCTGAAATGATCGTGTCAATGTTTTACTTCTGACGATTCTCAGACAGCACAGTTTTCAAAGACAAAAGAATTTCCAGTAATATTTGATCTGGGTTTCTTCATAAATATTTCAAAAGTCGTGTTCAGATTGTAGTTCGATTTCAGTCTATTGATTTGCAAGAACTTTCTAAACAAAAGTACTTCATGATTTTCAGTCAATAGTAAATTATGACTAGTCAATAAACATTGTCTAGTTTGAGAAATTCGTATCTGTTTGTTACGACGATATAATCTTGAAAAAGAATAGTTCGTTAAACAAACTCTACTGGTAAGGATTTATATGAGTTGATGCTAACTAATTTAGAAAGTACAAGACGAAATCAAATCAAGAAACAGTCGTGTATCATCAGTTATTGAAATTTGTGACCGTTTAAAAGCCGATTATCTGCAGCAAATTGAACAAATTCCATTTGACTATGCAAGCGATCTCGAAAACAGATGGCATCAAATTTGGATACATTCAGTTGAAATTCAATGTAAACTCGAAGATAGATATAAAATACTGAAGGTAAGACGCTTTGTTTTGTTAAAGGGATTCATGCAAGTTTATATTAGTACTATTACTCTTTTGATTAAAAAAAAATGTTAATTATTTATTGATGTATGTGTGACATACATAATTTTAAAATGATAAATCAGAAGTATAATTCGTGCCAGTTACCCTTTCTTTTTCTCTATAACTGTTATGCATTCTGTGTGACATCAAGATTTGAATGGCACGCACGTCCGCTTACGTATGACTTGTGAATGACCCAACTGCTGTCGTCACTGTACCTTAATGATATTATCTTCTATTGAATGCTTGTTCGTTTATAATTACTAACTTTTATATATTATTACAGAGTAGACTTCAGATTATAAGAAGAATGACCTGTGTGTGTGTGTGTGTGTGTGTGTAGATGTTCAATTTTCTCTTCTACTCATTGAAAAAGCACAGTTCTTTCATAAAGATATATATAAATGTATGTATGTATTATTGTACTTGAAAAGTCAAAAGACTGCAACATTTTTTCCTTCTCATTCTGTTTGCATGCCCTTTCTTTCTTATTACTCATTGTCTAATAATTTCAAGCTATATTTATTCGACTTAATGAAAGATACAAGACGTTTCTCAGTTGTAACGACTGTCAATTCAAGTCGATTCAAGGGTCATTTAGAGTAAGTTCTTGTTCGTTATCGTTCACCTTAGGAAGAGATGGAGAATAGAAATGAAATTAAACATACATTAGAACGTATGGTAGATGTAGATGACACACTTCAAACAGGCCGAAAGAAAGAGAGAGAGAGAGAGAGATGGAAAGAAAATGACAGTAAAATTGTCCTTTCTCGCGTAAATTATTGATTATTACTATTCGTTACGATCGAGTAGGTCACTAATAGTGAATGATGAACCTTCTGTTCCTTGTCTTTTGTCTAAGAATAATTCACAAGTATCTAGCAAGTCCGTTTCTTTTGTTTAAGTATATCTATCTGGTGCCCCCCAAACAAATGATTGACCTATATTTATATTGAAAAAAAAGAGTAGAAAAGATATTCATCTAACAATCGGATGTCTATGTGTCAGCTTGTTGTTTGTCTATTGGCATATGTTTTATTCATTCATTTTAAGTTGACCCCTTTTTGCAGGTAAAACAAAGATTGTTACAGAGAGCTTCTTTTGTTTTTTCTTTGAAACACAAAATCGCTTTGATAAACAATGAAACAATAATCTTCTCAATTTTCTCTTTTACGTTTATGTGCGTGTCATCACCATAAGACACCCTGTTCTGTTTTTTTTTCTTCTTAATCGTGTGCTAAACTCATCGTTCGTCTATCGATGGATAACAAAAGAATGAGTAGTATACTATGTATATATGTTTAAAAAGAAAATTAAAGTCGCGTCACAGCAGACAGTCCCAAGAATTGGATACAAGTGTAGACGAAAAGAAAAATTGAAAAGTAATTTTCAATTGACGGACGTCTCCTCTTGTTTCTCTTTCTATTGTTCTGTACTAGAGAGAATCGTGAGCATTGCCATAGATTTATATCAACACTAGTGCAATAAAGATTAATAGAGTTGTCAAATAAAACAACATAGATTCTTCGATGTGACCGTGAGAGTCGTTATTCTGAAGTGTGTTCCTTGTTAGTAACGTAATTTATGATGCTTCGTACATTTTCCGTATTGAATTTGCACATTGCAGATTTTTATACGGTTAGTCTTTCTTGTGAATGCAAGTACGCTACCATAGTATTCAGCTGATTTGTACGTAGATGTTATCGCTTGCACGTTTGTAGACATATGAATAAAAGATTGAATGATGATAACAGTATAACGATGAAGGCTGATATAGCAGCTTGTCAAACGCAGAGAATGAGAATAGTAGAAATTGAGACATCGATTACATAATCATCTTTTTCTCTTTTCTACTCATAATCTCGAATTTCCCCTTCTTTTCCTTCTATACTAGCTCTCGCTTAATTGAACGTTGTATGTCCTCGGAGAAAAAAAGACAGTTGATAGTGACAAGAACATCAGTAATATACACAAGTAAAAATGAAAGAAGGAAAAGAGACTTGAGTAACCTTCAATCATGCAATCGTTAGACATTCATCCAATGTTTTTTTTCTTCTTCTTTTTCTAGCATTCAGCATCTTTTCCTTTAATCGACGACGACGACGACATAATACCATTCAATTCAAGCGAATACGAAAAAATTTCTTTAACTTCATCAAACAATACTAGTGTAGATTATGTTAATTCTACTTTGATTAATCGTAAACGTTCAAGATCACCCGATATAAATATAAACATCATTAGTATATCATCGAATCCAAATAGAAAAATGATTAAATCTAAACGGCGTAGATCATTAAGTTATTTACCGAATCTTTCACCTTCAAAATTATATTATTCATTAACAAACATCAATGACTATGATGATAAAATTATACGAAAAAAATATAAAAAAACAACATCAAAATTAGACGTTGGCTATGCCAGTGAAGATGATTATGATAGAAAGCCTATTTCAAAAATAAAAAAGAGTCAAAGTGATAATGCAATTCGAATAAAATTAAAATCTAATATTCTATCATCGTTAGCTCAATCTTTACCATTGTTTGCACATGTGCATCTGTTACCTAAATGGTGGAGACATTCGATAACATCTGCTTATGATACATGTTCTAATCCGGACATTGATATGAGTATTGAAGAAACGAAAAATACAACAATGAAACCATCTTTACTTATGTATAGTAAAAAATATACGAAAATAAAAAAATATATCGAACAAAAATCGCCTTTGAAATCAAATTCCTATGATGCAAGTACAGAAAATACAGATCCGGAACAATCAGAAAATGATGTTGATGTTCTATCGTCAGATTTAGTATCTTTATCACCAGTTAATCATTATGAAAATTCAGATTCTTTACTCTACAATCGATATACAACTACAACAACTACTGGTTATTCATCAGACATTGAACTTGAAACTAAAACAGTACCATCGGAAATTGAAGATCAACCATTATTCTTATGTACAGGTTAGAATATAAAACATATGTTCAAGTTATGTTTTATCTTAGAACGAGTTTAATTCAGTGACGTATTGACTTTTTCAATAATAAAAAGAAAAGTGAAAGAGTCAATACATTTACTGCCCATGAGCATCGTAGTAGTATAGATTACATCGTATATTTATTCTCTCGTTCTTTTTATATTCTCAATAGATGAAATAACTCAAATGAACACTCATGCTTCAAGTTCACCGCCGCCTATAACTTCAAACGGTAAAAACTATTTTGTGTTTCTCTTGTTCTAATTTTAAGACTTTACAACATCAACAATTATTTATTTTAATTTAGATGACGAGCCATTGAATGCAACGATGAATAATGATAAAATCGAAAGCTCCGAACCATGTTGGGATGGCTATCAAGTAGCTCATATTGAAATATAAATTTTAGTGTCAAAAAGATTTCTTTTTTTTTCTCTCACGTTTAGAACCCTCTTTTTTATTCATTGAATCCTCATGACACAGATTCAATGGAAACAGCACTTAAATGGGATGATCAATTTTTCGAAATCGATCAACTGTGCAATACGACATCCGATGATGATATACACGTTCATCATGATAATATCATTCGTCCTTCTCTACGGGTAAAATATAAAAATCATTGATTCACTTTCTTAATAAACCTTGAAATCAATTTCAGACAGAAACCTTAAATTACTCTCTGAAGGCAATGCCAAGGATTGATTTCTTCTTCCTTTTTTAATTGACGATAAAAAGACCTTCGATAATTATTTTGAAAGAAAATATTTTTTATCCCTTGAGATATTTGTGATAACATATCTCTAATAATATTGCCATTATAAATAAATTATTTTTTTCGATATGGTCATGCCGGCAGCATCTAAGATAAACATAAACGTAAAAATCTTTTCTCTACATGAAAACTTCAACTGTATCATAAGAACAACAACAATGGAAATAATAACAATAGAAAATCATTTACGTTAAACATATCGTATTGAATATCATTTCAAGGCTATCTACTATATTATCGTCCTGTACACATATATACTGATAAATAACAAAGGGCAACTGTTCATTTTGTTCTTCATAATTTGTATCATATTTAGCAGAAAAGCAATGAGCCAGACACATTATTCATATGCATGATAGATATGAACCAATGAAGATAGTTTCTTCTTTTCTTTGCAGTGCTATTAGGAAAAAATGGACAGAAGAATGAAGATGAACTTTCTGCATTTCTTTTTCTTTTCTTTTGTTGCCTTTTCACTGTGCGCCCCCAAAAAAAAGGAGAAAAAAAATATTTTTTTTTCTACAACAGGTCGTGCCATTAGTAATTGCAGATGGAGAGTAAAAAAGCGACGAAAAATATTGCTCGATGTGCGTTTTCTCTGATTTTTTTTTCTAAATACAATTTATTAAGCTTCTTTATACAGCTCATTTCTCGCTTAGATATATTAAAATATGCCCAATTAGTGATATCGCTCTATACGCTTCATCGAATTCACACTCTTTAAATCTATAGCTCCGTTTTCTATTTTATTTATTAGACCGCCTTAATACGAGGTATATTATATCGATACTTATAAAAAAGAATTTCCGTCATAATGAAGATTACTTATTATTTTCGGCCAACGAACACTAACGATTTAGATTTTAGCCTTTTGTTTTTTAAATATAGCTGTAGGGCTGCTTATTGAATATTTCAATATATTCGTCATTATTTTTTGTTTCATTAATGAAACTAGAGATTACAATTATTCACACCCTCCGGTATATAACTATTTCATTGTTCATTATATTTAGAATAACAATAGTTCATCATTATCATTAATAACAAGTGTAACAAACAAGCAACAATTTGATTCAGATTCTGATCTGGATGATTTTAATTATGTTGTAAACGAAAGTGAACGACAATTATTAAAAACACGACAAAGTTTAGAAAAGAACAAACGACAACAATCACAACAAGAATCAATAGTAAACGATCGAAATCAAAGGAAATATGTAGGATGATTTGTTTGTTTAAATTTTTATCTTAAATCATTCATTTTCTTTTGATTCTCTCAAGGATGAACTAATTCGTACATGTGACACAAATATTCAATGTTTAGAAAAAATTCTAAATAATCTTCATCAGTCAAATAATTCTCGACTCAACAATACACAAGCTATTGAGCTATTGCAAAGTAAGCGAACTCAAATAATAGGTCATGCTGTTCACTTGAGTCTTCTCTTTTTCTTTTGTTTCACATAAATTATTTCGTTCAGTTCCATTATCATTAGATAGAATGTCAGTCTTTTGTTTATTTAACTTCTTACCAGCGCTATACTTCCACTTGACAATCAATAGTTATTCTCTTCAATCAATTGAATTAAATATGCGTCTATGCATCATTACAATAGAGTACATATAGCTTAATGTAGTCAGATGCTGACGATCATAAATATCGATACCATGTCGATCCGATTACTATTTTCTTGAAAATGATGGTAATTGTTCAAGATTTAACTGTCTGATGAATAACCTTGTTTTTCCAATTAATCTAAACGATATGTGTTTTATTACTTTTTCGTGCACAAATAGAAAGAGATGTTTTAATCATGATCTTTTCTCTTTCGTTCTTGTTTGCATGCTTCTCTTTTTTTCCCTATTGTGCGCGATACATACGTATATGTGTATATATATATATATAAACACATATAGAGTGAAGCAATGTCCTTCGACAAAGTGAAGAGAAACACAACTGCTACTATATCCTCATTGTCCTTAACGGCTAAAGAGTGAAAAAGAGAAAACGAGAGTGAAAGTGAAACTTGTACACGTTATTTCTTCGTTAAAATCAACAGCACAAGTCTATGTAAGTTTCATATTGTATTACATCATAAAATTGAATGTTAAGCCAGTTAAATTTTTTGATCTGTTAGTTATATTTGTCTGATGATTATTGTCGGCATCGGTAACAAGTTGCTCCCGTTCTTTATACTTCGCATTCTTCCCCTTGTCACATTTTTATTTAATCTTCTGCCCGTTGCGATCATAAATCTTATTTCACACCATACGAAAAAATGCCTCCGCGAATGTATATGTGTACATAAATTGATGTGTCACCATTTTATATGCATTAGATGAATGATCATCATATATTTATCTATATAACTGACGAGAAGTTTGGTAATAGGAACAATATAAAATAGATAATATACGTAACAGGTGCAACCGATATATTTCTTTTTTATATAGAAAATATAATTTATTGTTTATCATATTTCTTTTTGCAGAATACTTGTCCGATTGGCATCATATGAGAGAACAAGTTTTTGATGATCGAACCCGCGCACGTCATTTATTACATATATCACAAGAAATAATTAAATTAAAATTACGTATAGACGAAGAATTATCTCACATTAGCACCTCTTTGAATCATTCGTGGTTCGACATTAATTCAATAAATCAATTAAAAGATCAAATTTCGTATGAAATTGATATTGAAAAAGAAAATCGTCAAGTAAAAAACAAATAAATTTAAAAATAATTAAACAAACATTATTTTTTCTTCTTTTAAATAGAAATTAATAACGTTTTATACTAATTTGCATCTAGTTGAAGAACATTTAAAAGAATATCTAATGACTTATCCGAATGCTTCATCATCATTTCGTATCGACGAACAGTTACATAGTAATCGTGTAACACTTGAACAATTCACAAATAAGTAAGAAATTATTTTCTAATTTGATTTATATTATTTTATCGGTTTTAGATTGGATTCATATCGAAATCAATTACGTACATTAATAACAATGATTGATAATCTTTCGCCTATTGAAAATCATATTGAACAAAAATTAACTTCTATCGATTATCCAGTAAATTATTTTATTAAGAAATATATTTTTTTGTTCTTTCATAAATATAGACTCAAACTATGTTTTTTTCTTCCTGTATCTTAGGGTGAACTTCAAGAATTACAAGCATCAATTGATAATTATGAACGAATGATTCCGTTGAATAATTCCTATTTAATCATTAAAAATCATTGTCAATATAAATTAGATCTATATAGAAAAATGCTTAATGATTTTATTCGTAAACACGAAAAACATGTTTCATTCGATAGCCCGATTAATATTAATAATAATAATTCTACAAATATTAATTCATCAACGTCATCATCATCATCATCATCGACTCCACAAGTACAATATACATATAGTTCAAGCGATAATTTTCGCAAGAAAAAAATGATCTTCAATCAATACAGACAGAGAGAAACCCAAGATATTCAACGTAAGTTTGTATTAAGCACGTAATAGAAAATTTTCCGCTGATTATTTCGTTTCAATCAAACAATCAGAGTCATCTATCTGTGTGTCACGTATTCGATTAAAGTCGACACCGCAAGGTGAAACCAATCAATTTTTTTCCTTTTTTTCTCGATCATGCGAAAACAAAACAGATTAAGAACGACCTTTTGCAATAGAATTGGTTTTAACTATAGAGCTACATAATTTCTATTATTTTTGTATTTTTCTAGAAACCTGTTCAACTAATAAAACATACAATAACAAACAAAGTACAACATCATCTTATATATCTGATGATTGTAAAGTTTTATATATAGAAACAGTTATTGAAGTTCCAAAACCCGTTTTTTACGAACAAGCAACCAATACAATATCAACAACAAATACAGAGTATCATCATCACATTCCTCATAGTCAACAAACAATAGCATCAAATCGAAATAAATATTTTATGGATATAACAAATAAAAATCAACATAGTGGAGATTCAACCGATGATGATTTATCTACTCAACCGGTGAATTTATCAACAACAATAAATCGTCATCAATTGACTGAAGATCATTTAAAACAACACGGTGATAGCGGAATAGAACTAGACCAAACATCATCATCATCAACCATTTATAATCAACAAATATCGAAAGATCGTTTATTATTTCCATCAACAAATAGAAATTATGATAAGACATCTCCGTCAACACTTGTTCGTCGTATACAAAAGCAAACAGCAACAAAAATTGAAAATCTTCATTCAGATAAAACTCTATTAATATCACCTGTGCTGAATTCAACTCAAACGAATACATATTGGAATCGTTTAAAAAAAAAATGGTTTCGTTCACTTCTCATTGGTCTTCTAATTTTATTAAGTTTATTTCTTGTTTATTTATCTGGGCTTGATTCATGTTCACGATCTGCACTTATTCAAAATGTTTGTCAAAAAATTATTTGCATTGAAAATGAAGGATTACCGACTATTTGAGACAATGTCGATTATTTGCTTGATTTCTTTTCTTTTTGTCACTGAGCTTGTTACTTTGTATGCCATCTTTTGTATAGGATTTTTTTGACGTGTGTTTATATGTATTTTTTCTTTTTTGTTTTTTTTATCATGTGCTTTTGACACAGAGAGAAGTGAGATTTTTTAAGCATCTATATATATATATATGGACCATGAAGCCGAGAAAAATATAGCAAATCAAGAATATTATAGATATTTGGTTGTATTCAATAGAAGAATAAAAGAAATATCAAGAGGTTTGAAATTCTTTTTCAAAGAAAGTTTTTATCAAATTTTGGATTTGAGTTTAGTTTAAGTAAATCTCTCTTTTTCTGTTATTATCATAAAAATCAGAGATAGAAATAAAAAAAGGTCTATAGAAAATAGAAAGTATTTAAAAACAAGTGAAAATGTTCTATAGAACATAACACAAGTAGAGATCAATACTAAACTGATATATAGAAAAGTTGAAGCAACTAGTTTTCTGCATGTGTTGATAATATGAATAGTGTTTTGCATTTCATCATTGTTCAACTAATGTGATAATAATAATTATATTTCGATAGGAGTCATTGCTTATGATATATGACATCCACAATAGAGCTATTTGACAGAGAGAAAAAATGTTGATGAAGGTTGAAATCGTATTTTGCAGAATATATCAAATAAATCTAAATTTACAGCGATTTGCAGGTTTCTACATGTAGTCTGAAATCTTATGATTTCAACATTTTCTTTCATTTAAATCGGGGAAGGCTGGTACTCCCATCTGACTGTAACGATGATTCTTTTTTGTTATTATGACAAGGTACTGTGTGAATCTTCGATTACGTTGAAAAGACATTATTCTCAGTGTCACATATCGTGCTGATTCAACTAATTCACATCATCGATTGAGTCATGCTTTATCAATTTACCATATAATACCGTACGAAAAATGTTGACCGATAAGACATTATCATTAACATGTCCAGATAATGCATGATTGATGGATGATACCCTTTCTCCCCAATATTGGTATAGCTGTGGTTGTCTTTTAGAAAATAGACTTTTCTTCGAAAGCATTGCAACATAAGATACTTCACATTGAGAAGGATAACAATATTTACAAAGTTTATATTTAACTCAGAAGTAATGAACTGCTACCAAAATACTGCAGAAACTAATTAAGTAAAACTACAAAAGAATCAACGCAGACTATGCATTTGAACTTTAGAACTCAAAAACTGCTCAGAAAGAATTAATTGATATTTTACACTAAAATACGAGCGAAGCCGTTAGTCATGATCGATAATCGATTTTTCAACCATAATAGCATAAAACTGAATTATTAAAATGCAAATCGTTTCGTTCTAGATGCATGCATCATAATCTCAATGAGTATTTTGTAAAGAAAAGTCCTCTAGTGATATAAAATATAATGATTAATTTTTAACATAAAGAATACATTAAATAAAAATTTGAAGCCTTTTTCAGCTAGCGCAAAAGTTTGGTTTTTAATCAATTATTCATTGTTTCAAAAAGAAAAACTAAAAGTCACAAACGCATTATAATAATCAACATTCTATTTCATGATCTATCTTTAACCAAAAAAAAAACGAGATCATTTATTGCTGCTGTACTTTTCTGCATACATGCGTTGAAACTCCATCCATAGAAGATCCTCACGTTCCCTTGTAAGCCAATTCGGTTGTGATGTAGACTCTTGCCCCTTTGCTTTCATTGAAGATCTTGTTCGTCTTTCAATTTCACGTAGATCTTCATACAATTTGAAATCGGTAAACCAACTATGAAAGAGAGCGTCCTATGAAATAGAAAGTAAACGAAAAAAAGTTTATCTTTTCTTTTAACTAACATTTGGGTTCATGCGTGAATCCAGTTTTACAACTAATAGATGATTCGATAAGAGATTAATTGCTTCGTTTGATACTGTTTTCCATTGTGGGCCACTAAAAATTGTTTTCTTATCACGAACAATTTCTTCGGCACGTTGAGAATTTTTTTCATCAAACGGCAATGTACCTGATAGGGCAGCGTATAGAACAATACCTACACTCCACATATCAGCCAATCGATTATAACCTTCTTTGCTATGATAAATTTCAGGTGCATTATAAACCCTCTAAAAACAATATTCGAAATATAAACAAGAAAGTTTTCATAATTTTTTTTTCTTTATAGCATACCGTGCCAACATGTGTCTTGCGAAATGAATGTTCGCCAATAATTCTCGAATAACCAAAATCAGCTAATTTAACTAAAGGAAAATCTTGATTCGGATTTTTTACTTTATCAACTGATTTATTGTTGGTCGCATGTGGTGCTTTAAGGCATGTTACAAGAATATTATCACATTTAACATCAAGATGACCACACTCCTTTCCATGAAGGTATCTCAAAGCAACAATAACTTGATAAGTAAGCATTCGACATATATCTTCATCAAGACAGCCTGTTTGTGTACTAGTTATATAGCTACATAAATCTGTCTCCATACGTTCGGTAACAATACAAACGTCAACATCACGTTCAAAATACGCTTCAAGTTTGAGAATATTAGGCTAAATAAAGAATAATTGTCGTCATACAAGAGAAAAAGTTTTTAATCTGAATTGCACTTAAGCAATAGAACTTCTTATTTTAATCTGCTATCTTTCGCAGCATATAATACATTCTATATCTCAGTTAGAATCAGAATTTTGGTGTGATGTTTTTGACTAGTTTATGGAATCATAAGTAACTAATTTTTTGGTCCATATGTACAGTTCACTTATATCGCCCAGACGAGTTCCTAAGTCAATAATAGTTGGAAGTTTGAAGCAGAATAAATTCCACAAAATCATCGATAAGAATTTTATTCAGTATGGTTTGAATGAAAGCATAGACGAAGGTACGTGTGTGTGGCTTTGAGTGTACGTTGATGTACGAGGAATTCTTTCTGCTATTCATTGTCGCTCACATCCTCACCTTAATGCGAAGTAGATCCAGATTTAAGTTCCAGTTCAAAAAATAGTATCGGGTTCATCTATCACTATTTATAGTGTTTTTCGTATAAAATTTGTTAAAGTAGAAACTAATGATTTCAATAAGTCAATCGAATTATCTACTTGATGAAATCATCTATTTAGTTACATAGTTACGTTTTATTCATATGAATCATAAAGATTCTTATTATTTGTGATCAGTCAAAAGCTAATTTATAGTTTCCACCACATCGTATGTTTATTTTTACGTTAAAGTTATAATCTTCGTCTTTCCTTAAGTTTATTTTGATTGTCACGGAGATCTAATTCAATTTTATTCAGTGAGCCTACTCGAAAGCTTTCAAATATTATTTGGTTTATTAGCTATGATGTCTATTCGTTTAGTTTGAAACAACTTCATTTTAAATCTTATTTTGTATCTAACTTTTATGCCAGCTTACATGATTAAATTTGCAGAGATTGGTAATTTCTCCATTTATTTGTCGAATAACTTGTTCACTACAATTAGCTTTCTCCATAATTTTAACTGCTACTTCATGATTCGTTGATTTTCTATAACCTTTCATAACTCGTCCAAATGCACCTAAAACGAATTGGCATCAATACATGCTACATAGCTTAACAAGCTCATACCTTCTCCAAGTTTTTCGTTCGTTAATCTATAAAATTCGTGTAGGTCTTTGCCTTCATTGCCTTCGCCAAACGGTGTTTTTGCATAAATACTTTTTCTTTCACTCAATAAAGGTAAAGTGTCTGGTTTTTTGTTTGAAACTACTTCAGTTGCTGAGGGTGCAACTGAAGCAGATTCCACACTTGGTGATAGTGATGCTGTTGTCGTTATTAACGTTTCTCGTGTATAACGTATCGATGAATAGAATTGAGCTGTTTCCATTTGTAAACCGTCGGTATCAGTTCTTTTCCCTACGCTTAACACCATATTGTTTTGTAAATGAATTTCGAAAACATCGTCTCGATCAGGCATTAAATGTGTCAAGACGAGATTAGAGATATCAACTAATTGTAAAACTGTGTCGGCGTCACCTGCTGAAGATAATTCTTGTTTTGAAACATTATCAGCTGATAGATTTGGTGATATACTTAATACATTTGTTGTAAGACAAAATAAATATCGTTGACAAAAATGAGTACCACGAATACATGCAGGGAATATACCTTTATCAATAATTGCATTAGGTAATGTAGATCGTGCAATGTCTAATGGTCCACCTATGGATAGTCTAAAAATAGGTACAGCTTCTATGGGTTCATTGGCTTGTTTGCATCCTGAATCGATAACAGATGGATAACGAAATCTAAGTGGCGATACAGATGAAGATGGTTTTCTTTCTCGTTGTGGAATATCAAAATTGGTTTGTACTGGACAATCATCGAGTAGAAATGATGCACAATCTTGATGAAACGTCATACGACATTTACGACAACGAAATCCTTGCTTGTACAAGCCAACAATAAACCGGGAGCATTTTGAGCAATTTGTAGGTTTATTTAATTGAGAACGGTATAAATCATGAGCATTCCGACTTGTTTCAGCCGGTGCGAGCACTATTTCAATTATGGAGTTCTGTTCAATATCTGATGGCTGCATAACAGGTACCATTGTAAATTCTGTGACGAGAATTCGAAATAAATAGATTGTAAAACTTCCTGTAAAATATTCATTTTTGTAGCTAGTAGCAAGAATACGTAACCAACTTTCTGCGTCTTCGTAAAGTCGTTTAATGATTGAATTGCACACATCATTAATGGGATATTCGATTCGACGCTGTTGAAAACCAAATTTTAGTATAACTGATATTTTGTCGGCACGAAAACTAGGATATGTAGTCACTGAATGCATCGATGGCGCAGAAATGTTTGATGGAGAAGCCATTCGTTGCGTAAGTTTATTGAAAAAATTAAAATAAAAACTGTGCAACTATTCGAAATTTAAGACCGTTGATCGATATATTTTTGTAACTTTCTAGCTGTCAAATGCCTTTTTGATTCTTCGTTTCATATTCCCCTATATACCTTCGTGTTTTTTTTCTTTTTTCTTTATTTTTCGTGTTTTCATTCTTCACTACCGTTTTAACGTCATCGTATTTTATTATACATGTAGATGCGATGGACAGGTGAAGTTATTACAACATAGAAATCATCGACGTTACCATGCTGTGATGTCGACATATTTATGCTCCTACTTACGTGAAAAAAATCTAACAAAAAAAAAAGAACGACGATGAGACGAGAAATTATAAAAGCGAAAATAAAGAAAAAAAAATCAACGTCACGATAAGGCTCTACATTATGCTATTTTGAAAAATTTTATTCGCGTGACTTTAATTGACTCATAATGAGGCTTGTCCTTTTTGATTCGTACTATTTTAAAATCGAACCACGACACATGAGTTACTGATAATCACCCTATAATAACATAGATAAGTTTTGGATGGCGATGAGTATCATGATGCTAGTAAAAGTCAGCTTTGTTGAATTGAAAAAAGAAAATGTTTTTTTGTTATCCTCTTCTTTGGTTTACTCTCGATTCGTTCCAAATTGATCAAGTAGGTGATGCTTATCTGAAATGTTTGTCTCAATTCGTCCCTTCTCCATTCGTTCCTAATTAGTTAGTCGTTAAGCAGTAACGTTTTTGTATCTTAGAGCTTTATTTTAAAAAAATACCAATATAGTATGAATAATACTGCAGTATAAATTTCTATTTTCACTTTTTGAACAGCCATGTCTTGACAGCACGATCACATTTTATAGCCAATTGAACATCGCTTAATTGTTTATTCTTGTGTTCTTCATGTAGCATAACGAGTTTAATATCGATTTGATCGTAAATCTTTTTGCGTCTTCGTACTTGAACCTGGCTCTCTTCGGCAACATGATGTTGGTATTCATGTTCTTTGCGTAACGTATCTATATGACGATAGAATCATTATACACCAGCTATTGTAGAAGGGACAAATTGAGAATCAATTAAGAATTGTATTTTTATGGAAGGGACGAATTGAGAAAAGCATTTCAGATAAGAATCACCTACTTGATCAATTTGGGGCGAATCGAGAGGATACCTCTTCTTTATGTAGAACATAATCAGCATCCATGATATCTTATTTTTGTATTATGAATCGAACAATTGGGATTGAAATCATGCTATTGTTTTGTGATTTTTGAAATGAAAATGATCAAATCAGGTCCCAACAATTATCTATGTGACTCTGCTGAATTTCAATTTTGCTGTAGATAGTTTATTTTGATTGGCATATTCTTATCCTTTATGTTTTCATTTGCACAAAACTATACTTTTGACTTTAATTAAACATAGAAAAGAAAAATCAAATGCGACATAGTTCATAGTCTAGATTTTATTTTTGGACGTTCATTAGACGAAACGTATACATCTAGGAATAAGCTAAAAGAAACCAGTACTAGATCAGCAGATTCTATCAGATGGAAATTTAGTGTACATGATGCGATATGTACGAAAAAATAAAATCTCAAATGATATCATTTAATGCATATTAACATTTATTCAAGCAATGTTATAATATTTTATTACATCTATCAAATAAGCATTGTGTTTAACACATAATGCCTGTCGTCTCAAAAGTGTCAATCACAATTACGTTAACGCGTCAATTGATTTATTAGTCATATAAATCATTTCATATTTTCATAACTATCAATAAAAAAATGACTCAAACAATCACGACTAACTGGATACGCTTTTTTAAGCACGCATTCAGAGAGTACTCCGTGCACACGTCAATATTTCTAGTCATGATTATGATTCTAGATAAGTCGTTGGCCACATTTCATCGTGAATGTTCTATTCAATAACACGCTGAGTGAGTTATTACTCGTAATTAATAGTATCGTTCGCTTTAGAGAATATATCAGATTATTTAACCGTGCATTATGAAATATCCTACGATAAAAAGTAGATCTAAGCCAGATTACATCTACTTTTCTCTCCTTCTAAAACAGCTCCCGCTATATTGAATATCATAAATGTTCTCAATGTACCACTAGTACTTTTTTTAATGCTTTAGCATATTTGCGTAGCCTTTTTCAAAACTTCTATTGCATCATCCAAAAAAAGCAACATTCAAGAAATGAATTAATGCTGATGAAACTAGGTTACACAATCCAACGAAAAACATGAGTAATAACATGGGTTTGTCCCGAGCAACTCTGAGTTTCATAAAATGAAAATGAATTGTCATGAGTGTTGTAGGCGTTATATCTCGATTTATTTATTTTCAAATCATATGAAAATCAAGATGTAATTCATATCTCGACATACTAAAATGTTATCCAGCGTTAGTTTCTATTGAATATATTTTAGCAGCAAGTAGAAACACAATTATATAATGCGTCCAATGAGATTGAAGATATCTTTTATTTCTCTGTTTTCATTAACTGATTGTTTAACATTATATTATAACTATTAGAAAAGTTTTTGCGGCATCTTTACTTAATTACATGAAATAAATAAAAGCGTGCTATACTAAATTTATTTGATTTATGATTTAACCAATCAGTTATCTGTCGCTTTTTGAATATGTCATTTGCTTGAAAGAAAATAAGTACATCTTTCACTCTGCTACATGAAATGCAAAACATTTAGTTATTTTGTGTTAATGAGAAATCTAATGAAAAGCGAAGTTCAAGATCAATTCATGTGCTTTCTTCCGTGCCATTACAAGCCTATTTTTATTTCAAGTCCTTCATACAGACGTTCATCAGCAAGACCACGCTCGTGATTGTTTTCAATGGTTTAAATCCACTCAAGATTCTAATGCTAAATGAATGACCTTTGAGGATTCTGATTCCTATGGATCTAGTTTTAGATAATCTGAAAAAATTAATCTACAATTTAAAGAATTTTATAAACACGTTTACAACGAAGTGCCAAGAAAAATATGGAGAACGTCACATATTCTCGTAACAGCAAGAAATTTTCAGCAGCTCAAATACAAGCTACATGATTCAATCCAACTATACGGGATCTGTGTATGCTCTTCTGAGAAACGTATGTCGCGTCTATAGATGAGGCACGAGGGTTGCATGAAGAATAACGCTAAAGGTGATCATCGCCAGTAAGTCTTTTTGACGTACTATGGCGTCATCGGTTACCGGCAGAGTGTGGGGGAGTGAATAGGATAGCCATGTGCTCATACCCATACTGGCACACTCACACCGATGCATTAATACCCTCAAGTGTCCCAGGTAGGGATGTGACAATACCAATACCATTTGGTATTGGTGGTACGGGTATTGTTCACAAAGTTTTTCCGTTAATTTTCGTAGAGACAGCATCTGTTTGAAAGCGTCTCGCTTGTCTATTTTGTAAAGATGTACTCAATTTTTTCACAATTAGATCGTCGGAAGATTAACTATATTCTCCGTTCGGTCGATGAATATTGATTTTTCGTTAGCAGTTTTGTTGTGGTATTAGAAACAAGTGACAAACTTCTCCAGAAGCGATAATCGCAGGTTTCTTCTTTTATTAGCTTTGTTCAACAGCGAATAAAACTGTGCCTCACAATTCTTTGCTCTAATTTGAAAACACATTTTTCTGGATGTGTCGTAGTCAAAGTGAATTGAATTGTTGTCGATAGGGATTGTAACAATACCATTTGGAGACACATAAAGATTGCCAATTTTCACAATGACAATCTACCAATACCAATGCCAATATCCCAATATCGTATTGCAGCGGCGTAACCAGGTTTTTTAGACCATTGGACAAACTTTTATTAAGTCAAAAAAAAATCATGAGCAAAATTGGCAAGATTTTTATTGATAGACCAAAATTTTTTAACCCAGCAAAGCATTGATAACGTAGAAAAAACACCAAAAAAAAATGAGATTCTTTTAACCTAATATATAGGAAAAAAATCTCAGATTTTAAGCCTGCCTCAGATTTGCTGAGTTAAACATATTTTATTCTATCTTCAGTCTCTACTTATAACATTTGGTTTTGAAATTTAAACACCAAAACCAGGGTTGCCAGCTGTTCAGGTCCCAAATGGAGTACATTCGTGAGGTACGCAGTTTTCATCTTTCACACTGGTCATCGATTGCGGAAATCAATTTCGAAAACTATTTTCAATCAGGAAAGGGCATTCTCAGTCTTTCGTTTTGCTATAAAATCTAGCTTTCAAATTGAAATCTTTATTTTCTAATAAATATGTTCACAATAAAATTTCATTTTGACATACATATATTCAATTCAATCATAATAAAACAATGCTTAGTCAAAGCGAACCTTCTCGATTTATATTTACACTAACTGTTGCACACTTTTTTTCGAAACTATTTTTGTTGACTTTTGGCACCTTTTATCAGTTGCGGTTGTGTTTGAGCAACAGAAAAAAATCTTCACATGTCATAGTACTATTAAATCTGATTTTCAATTCAGCAGCTATCGTTTCATTCACCGTCAAATTGCGACTGGCTGTCCATGCGCTTTTTCTTTGACTAAAAACGCCTTCAACAAATGCTTTCGAGCAAGGAATTGAGTACACATAAGAAATAATTTTGTATATTTCAATACACATTGATTTCGACTTTACAAGAAGAAAAGCCCAAAATTGATCAGGCCGAAATTCCACTTCTCTTTCATGATTTTCGGTCGTCGGTTTGTGAATGGGATTATCTTCATCATGGAACTCGTTGCATATGTCATTGTTGAATTCTTCATAAACATGACCATTAGCAGCCAACCAATATAATTGACGGCTCACATCTTTATCAATAGTAAATGTCGGATAAACAGGCAGAAATTTTCTTTGTTTCAACCAAAATATGGATGATAGTAGTCGTAACATTGAAAAATGCAGATGGGGTACAAAATGCGTACCTCAGAGGTACAATTTGTTTTGAGGTACAAAAGGCTCAAATGGGGTACTGTACCCCCAAGTCGGGTACGGCTGGAAACTCTGACCAAAATCAAAGCGACTACTGTATATTTTTACATCAAATTTCAATATTTGAAAGAAAAGTGATAGCTTAATAACGAATTGCCACGGGCGGATCTACCATTACAGCTAACCGGCGAGGACCACAGCCTTCATGAAATTTTTTCGACTTTTTCCAGCAGGAATGAAACAGAAAAGAACCGTGTTGCCTCAAATAGGCTTCAAAAAATAATTTTTGACCGGGAGTACCACCCCGTTACTGAGTTTCTGGATCCGCCACTGTGAATTGGGTCGTTTTCCAGTTGCCATGGCTTATTATTCGTTTTTTAAAACAGAACAAAAGAGAACAACAAAATTATAAGTGTAAGTGCGCAATTTTATATGAGCATATTTATTCTTTCTTTAGACTTCTTATAATATAGTAGCGCGAAAGAAGAGACAAGACGGTAAACTGGACGAGATAGATTATAGTTCAATCGTTTTCTCTCATGTCAGCATTTTGAGAGAAGATAAAAGAAAAGAGCAAGTATACATATAGATATGTATGTACAATTGTGAATTATTCATTTTTTTGTTCTTTTTTCTTATATTAATTCTTCATAAGAACTAGTAAATGGTACATATGCGATTCAAACGAAAGAAAAAAAAGACAGTAGCTAGTTTATTCAAAAATAAATAATTGTGAAAAAGTAAAATTTGAATGGGCAAAAATTAACTAATGAAAATTACAATGGGCAAGGCTCAAAATGAAATGAGCAATTGTCCATTGCCTCCCCCCCTCTGGTTACGCTGCTGCTGTATTGGTATTTTTCACATCCCTAGTCCCAGGAGTATCTGTCTGGTGGCATCTTTTATGGGATCGCCGCCATCATTGAGTCGGAATTCATTGTAATATAAATCTTTTTCGTAATTATCTTTATGCGAATTAATATTTCAAATCAATTTAAATCTATCATCATTTTAGTCAAATTCACTAGGTTTTTAATTTATTCAGTTTATTATCAGAAGTGTGTTTATTGAACATTGACTGCGATTTAATTCATACATTTAATAAAGAAGCATCAAAAGATAGTTCATCAAATGAGTAATGTTTTATCCAGAAGAACTCTATCAACGCTTAGATCTGCTTCTTTAACGTTGACTGTTTTCTATGCATTCTATTGTTTAGGGTTCGAATGGTGTATACCTACATTTATGTGAGCCCACCAATACTTAATTCAAGTTCTATCTTCTCACATATTTCATACAGAAATTTAACATAGTTGTCATTTTTTATAGCATAATTCAGGTAATCTAAAAGAAAATCGATTTGTCAAACCATTATAATCAGATGAATATGTTGAATCTATTTTGTACTTCTGCTTTTTAAAGCATTGCAGTTTCGATAAGATATGAAGATGCGCCACCATTTTCTGCCCTGCCCTGTCCTCATGAACTAGTATGCGTCAGATATTTAACCACTCAATTGTGATCATTCGTTGAATATGACAATGGGTTGCGTTCCCTTGATGGGTGAAAATTTTGGTAGCCATGATGAATGTGAATCTCTTACGATCAGCAAGCCTTTTTCAAGGTTATTTACTTTTTATTCACAGTTTGAAATAAATGGAGACTTCCAGCTGTGTATTGATTTGATGATTAATACTATTCCCATTGTGAAAATATGTTTTGGTCTACATAAAATATTCGATTTTTTCCCCATGTCACTGAAAAACGATGTGGCATTCATTCTGAGAAAAACTGATTTTTAACGAGTCAAAATATTTACCGTTTATGCTGAAAATGGGACAGAAGAAATAATTTCAATTTTTGTAAAAACAAAATATTTACCTTGGAACGTTACCTCCTTGAAATTCGCTTTGTTCGTCAACAAGATACTGGCTTTAATAATGTAAAAGTGTATACTCAACATATTTATTAACCGAGTTTGTCTATCTAGGTTTCGGATCGCTCTATCATGTAGTTGACTTACTGTCTGACTTCTATTTAAGTGTATCTTCTTTCTTTCTTTTTTTCTTCCCACAACATTTGGAAATTTCCAACATATTTGCGTGTGCATACGCTCGTTCTTGATCAAATATACGTCTTTTTACTTTCATTTTTTTTCTCAAATAATATGCTCTTTTTGGATATTCTCTCATCGTGTTAAAATAATTACTCTTATTTGTGGTTAATGATAGTATTAGAATTATGTTTAAAATGAATTTATTCAAACTTTTAAACGTTTTTTAATTTTTTAAAATCTCATTCTATTCTCTTTTTCTCTTCAAAAATATTACCTATAACTAGTTATTGTTTTCGAAGAGATTCTAAACAAGCAAGCAGAAACCTCTCTTTGTTCATTCAATATTACTTTCGCTATACACGTAGTAGTACAAAAAATATTTTTAGGACTCTTTCTCAGACAGAGGGCTAAGTTCCGCGCAACCCTTCGCTGAGGGTACTTTTAGTAAACCAAGCATTTCCTCAGATTTAACATTGTTTTTTTTTGGGGGGGGGGGGGGGGGGAGTGAGAA
>CAJNYU010004017.1:0-24365 GCA_905331475.1 Rotaria socialis | reverse complement strand
CCCCCCCCCCCCCCCCCCCCCCCCCCCCCCCCCCCCCCCCCCCCCCCCCCCCCCCCCCCCCCCCCCCCCGAGATCGAACTTCAGTCGTCCGTTGTAATGCTGACACTTCGAAAATCAACCGATATCTCTTATCATAGATAGGTTTAAAATTTTCGTTTAGCGTATTTTTAGAGACTAAAAGGATATAGAGACTATGTAGAAGATGTGCGAACTGTTAGAATAGATTTCTTGTCGACTGGAGTCAAAGGTGCAATGTACGAATACATCACATTTTTCTGCTTTTAGACAGCGTAAGTGATACTTACCTTCTATGGGATCTGAAACTTCTTGTAAACATTATTGAACTTGAAAATCGTATATAATCTACACTCTTACATTTGACTTGGATTGATGAAATCTACCCTTGAAGAAATTTATCATTTTTGCTTCTCTATACACTCTTCGTATGCTATAGAGAGGGTTTGAAAGGTGGTCGTATAGTAGATACACACGAGTATGAGAGTGTATCTGCGAATTTTCTCTTCGTCTGTTCTTTCCTTCTATAGTCATACTCTCAATCGTGACTGATTTGTACATTTCAAGATTTGACCAACTCAATGAAGATGGAGAGCAATCATAATCATAGAGTATTTTTTAATTTTTATAAGAGATAAGGTTAACTTATTTTTCAACTTTTTTCTGCTGGAAGAAATCAAACACATTTTTTCAAGTAGCGACGATCGTCCTCATTACAAATTTTCTCTTACATTCACGACTGTAAAAAATAAGCTCGCGGCCTTCATAATCCTTTCAATTTTTCCATTTTATACTATTATTGTATTAGATCTGTCAATTTTTCTCTGATTGCTTCCTTTTTTTCAATTCGTGCTATTATATGTCCGCTTTGACATGATACGGATAGGTGTCATTGGCGCACGCTATTCAATAGTATCATAAATATACCAAAATAAATCAATTCGAGTTTTACTGCCAAAATTCGCGTCTCCTATTTATCTGTTTGCGATATAAAGTCTAAAATTTGCTTTGTTTTTCTCTCTCAATAGAATGATAAAATCGGTTACGTATATTAAAAAAAATAGGCATGCGCATGAAGTATTGATATTTCTATTTGCAACCTTTTCAAACCAATCATGTTCATTATCCGTGATATGGTCTAGAAAGCCTACCAATACCATGTCTGTTGAATAATATTAGTTGAAGGTTTTTTCTGTCTCAGTCAGAAAAATCAAAAGATTGAAATTTATTTCTCAATAGTTGTGTCTATAGAAATTGAGACAAACAATTAATCTGACCGCCAAGAACAATCTCGAAATAATATGAAGTTTGAGAATTACATCAGTTTGAACTTTTCATACGAAATTATATCGTTCGCTTCTAGAATCTTTTATCATACGCGTAGTTAAAATGAATCATATTGCAATGCTCACTATATACGTATATTCATGTTGAATAATTAGAAATAAATGTTAGTAAGAAAAAATTTTACTCATTTCTATTTATTGCTTTGATCGATGTCATATTTCAAGTTGGCATAAGGGATTATTTAGAAAAATGTTTGAATCAAAGTTTTTTAATAGCAGTGTCTCATTTTAGATATTTGTAAAGAATGCCTGATCATTTTTAATTATTCATGGTTGACAGCTGTAACTCTCAACTGAGCAATGAACGTGTTTCATCTTTTTCAATTTCGCCCTATCCGAAATGCGGCTTTGACGTAGACGACATAGAAAACAAGAATTCAAGATTCAAATGCATATTTTGTTCGCTTCTTATTCAAGAGCCTATCCAATTAGTAGAGTGCGGCCATCGATCCTGTCGAGGTTGTTTCGAAGCTAGAGCTGCGGTTGCACCTGATGAGAATGTCACATGCCCATATGATGATTGTAATATAAAAACAAACAAAAGCCAAGTAAGAAACAGCTATAAAAATTTCGATTAATCATCGTATCTATTTGTTTTTCCTTTCTATATAAAGATTATGCCTGATAAAGCATTCAAAAAAGAATTAGATATTCTCAAAGTTGCATGTGTTCATCGAAGAGACAAACAATGTAATTGGGAAGGACTACTAAACGACTATCAAGTATATAAACCTTGAATCCTTGTTTGCTCTTCTTTATAATAGCTCTATTTATCTGTTTTATAGTCACATCTCGACAGGGTACATATGCAATCTATCTGTCTTGAATGTAATGAAAGTTTCTCTTCGCAAGCAATACTTAATGAACATATAAGAAAAACTTGCCCGAGAATCTTTGCAGCATGTCCATTGTCACCGTTATGTACTGAGGAAATGGTAATAAAAGGACTAACTATTTCGAAAATTACTTTTAAAATTTTTTTTTTTTTCAATTTCAGATTCGTAAAACTGATTTCATACATCATGTCTTCAGTGGAAAACATCAAGAAACGATTAGTAAATTTTTAATTGGTGAATATCATTTTCCAGAATCATCTACTCAGGAACAAGACATGGAATTAGACGCAATAGATACAGAATTGGAAGAAAAAATTTCCCAACAAATAGCTAACTTATCAAGAACAACGCAAATAATTAACGATAAAACAATAGAAATAACTAATGGTTTTACTTCTTTAAATGAGCGTTTTAGTACAATCGTACAAGAAGTTAGTAATGCCCACTCAAGTATCCTCGAAAAAATACCTATAAAACGTAGTATACAACCAAGCCAAGTTCAACTACAAAAGGATATTGAAAATTTGCAACAAATATGTACTGCCAGTGAATACATATCAACCGATGGTGTGTTAACATGGCGTATTGAGCATGTTTCAGAAAAAATGGCCGATGCGCAATCCGAAAGACAAACAAGTATATTATCTCCAGTATTTTATTCTTCCCACACAGGCTATAAGATGCGCGCAAAACTCTTCTTATTTGGTGATGGTAACGCACGACGTACTCATGTATCTTTATTTTTTGTATTGATGAAAGGAGAATATGATGCCATACTTAAATGGCCATTTCAATATAAAGTAACATTTTGTTTACTAGACCAAACGGGTAATAATCGTCATATAATCGATTCATTCTATCCTGATGTCAAATCAACTTCATTTCAACGTCCAGTAGATGAAGCCAATATAGCGAGTGGAATTCCTAGATTCGTTTCATTGAATTTACTATTGCAAGATGATAGTATGTATGTTAGAGATGATACAACTTACATTAAGATCATTGTTACACTTAATGAAACACCAAAACTGTTATTGCCATTTGTATTAACACTTAATCCAGCTCTACCAAATCATGTACAAGAAAATTTAGTTAAACAAGAAATAGTTAGACGACAACAGCAACCAACCACTACTGATAATTCTCAATCGACGCCGATGAACATTTAATGCAACCTTATGGATATTTACATTTTGCTTATGTTCAACAGAAGAAATTGTCTTGTAAATGAATATACACAATATGGTATCAACTAAACTATAATAATAAATTGCATTCTTACCACGCCAACTTGTTTTAGTGAACGAACTGTGCAGTTCGGCAAAAAAAAATTATTCTAGCTGTTTTATTTTATTTAGATGACGTAAACGATTGTTTCTGTTAGATAATGATTACTTCGATTGAGAAGTTTGATCGGTGATCAAATTGAGAAAATCAAAAGACAACTTTTTAATACTATCACAGTAGTGCATGCGAGGGAAAATTTTTATTTATACTTAATTTTTCAGAATAGTGTTTTCATGGAAGTGAATCTTTCAACGACTGATCTTTTTTGTAAGAAAGTGAACTCTATAATGCTTCGTTGATCAGTGATAAAAATAAAAGATTCTAAGCATGTTTTTTTAGTCGACAACAAAGTAATATTAAATATGAAGATTGGTTTACTTTCGTTATTCAATGAAAACGTAAAATTATGTTGGAAAACTGAAAATCTATTTGAGACTGGATCAATTTTTTGTTTAGTTTCGCTTGCCGTGATCAGCAGAAAAAAGTTTTTCTTTTGCACAGGCCATTAACACTTGAATCGATAGTTCTGAATGCACATGAATAATTCTGTTGACATTAGTTTCAAAAAAAAAAATACTAACATACAGATGTACAAAGTATACAAAAGGAAAAAGAAAACATCTGTTTGTGTTGTGCCAAGTAGTAGGAAACGCGTTTGAATTTTGTGTGTGCAACCGCTGGAGTACTGAGGACCATTCATTTTTTGTACGTGTGCTCTGGTCGTGTTAACATGCTCCATAGTTGCGCGCAATTATGGCGATAAACGTATGTGTTATGATCGTGCAGACTACATCGTTACACGAGTTCAATCAGCCAAGAACAGATGTTTCAACTATTCTTTAGTGCACTCTTGTTTTGTTTTCTTCAAGTGTGAATTGTATCGATAGTGTAAAATAGGACTTGTGACTTTTTAGCAAACTTTTAGTATTTGATGGGATCAATCAATTCTGTTTTATAATAAGTAAAATCAAACATAAATATGGCAATGATGTCGAGTGTATTTGATGTGAAAATCTACTCAACTTGGCCTGAAAAATACCCGTAAACGTTTGAAATCATACTGATACGATTGTTGTTGTTGCTTTTTCATTGGTTTTAGCATCTGACAAACGTGCCGATTGAATCACCAGTTTTTATGCGGTAAATTTATTTAAAAAAAGTTTGTCTGTATATTGATCACATCAAATGAGCTAATATATAAAAGAATAATTAGCACAGATCTCACATGGATCAATCCAAATCATCAAAGATTTTCATCGGTTCACTTTCGGTCAAATTGAATAGTCATGTCTTCGAAAGTTGCTTAAAGTCGTTAGGTTTATGTATCGACAAAGTTTTCAAAAGAAATTCACTCATTAGAAATCCGTAACGATGTTTAATATTCATGAAAATAGGTACATCATCGGCGCAGAAGCTCGAATGCCATTGCCATTTCATATATTAACAAATCTGACGTAAGTCTACTTGAGACAAAAGAAAAAGCAATTATATTGATTTGATTCACTTAAAGTGTGTACCCATCGATTAAAATTTTTTATTGATACTTCGAGAAATATTATACTGCTCTGTTTCATTCGTATATAGTTTTGTCCTATTCGAGACTCTGCACATAGAGCGACTACAATAGTTCATCTTTATAAATGTTTCATTGCATTGAAAAACTGAGTATCAGTTTTCGAAAGAAACGTCACTCCTTATTGAAATTAATGATAGGCTTAACATTTTTTTTTATGATCAACCAAATAGGTATGCTGAAGTGTGTTATTCATAAATTTTGATTAATTCTATTGATTTCTTTTTATTTCTCACATTTTTTTCCTATATTTATCTTTCATTATTTCTCAAGACGTCATTTTCTTCAGGTTTCGATCGCTCGAGGAAAGTTATATGATGTATATATAGAATTAAAAATTGTTTGCTGATCCCTAAACTTCAGTAAAAAGAAAAGCATTTAGAGGGATTACTTTCAAAGCTCAAACCTTCAACGAGCCTCCAAAGACTAAATGGTTGAAGTCGCTGAC
Organism: Rotaria socialis; assembly: GCA_905331475.1. Lineage (NCBI taxonomy): Eukaryota > Metazoa > Rotifera > Eurotatoria > Philodinida > Philodinidae > Rotaria > Rotaria socialis. Next base: position 18,860 of record CAJNYU010004017.1, on the reverse strand, counting down.
ACTTTTCAAAACGGTATTCTATATTATTGTCTCATTCGATATCGAGTCGTAAATGCCTGCCAACTGATGCTTGATAGAGTGTCATTATGCAGCCGATAACGGTATGAAAATACAGTATACCATCGTTTTTTTATCGTTTAGCATATAATTAAATATGTTCGTAAAAGAGTGAGAACAAAAAAACATTCTAAACGGGGCTTTTTATAACTAATCTTGTTTGACCTCGGATATTTTTAATGCATAAAACACGAAAAGATTTGATTGCTTGATGTTCTGAGTGCAAAAGTTCTTTTATTTCGAGTCTTCGATACTCATCAAATAGCTCTTTAGAACATGCAATTCTCATCGTACGAGTGATATATAAGCAGGTCATAGAAATAAAACATGCGTTTCATGGTAAAAATAAGTATTTCTTTTGAAAAGCAAAATGCACGCCATTCACGATAAACAAAGCCCGTGCCATTTACAGGTTGTCTTTTATGTAGCAGTAAGTTTTGTATTAGAGGGGCAAATGATGTTGTTATTTATAGAAGAACAATTAAATAACCTGTATGTTAATATTAGAAGTACAGAGATAGATCTCTTCTAGCTGGTTGCTTTTTTTTATATTAAAATATTATTAACCATGCAAATAGCATTCACTGCTGGGTGCTTTACTATCAAAAATATTTCAGAAAAACAAATAATAAGTAGCATCTAAAAATCACTTTCTTCTTACTATTGAATACACGAGAAATTTGAACAGAATTCAATCAATACAAATTCAAATCGAACCGTTGACATCGTTTTTTTCACAGTTTTGTACTCGCTTCGTAATCAAACTTGTCTATTAATGTTTTTTGTTTTCCATTAGTAAAAAATAAATATGATAAATTATTTTTACTTTTGCTTTTAAAAACAACAGTAAAATAAAGTAGATTACTTTAATAACTTTACCATAAAATAAGGGGAAAATATAGTGAAGTACACTTATCAGATTTCATCCGGTGTCGTATAATCACTATTATTGGCTTATTTTTCACTTCCTATAGAATTCAGTTTAGGTTAGTCAAAGTCTAAAATAAAATAATTTCTGACTACCTAAACGTTCAATTTTAACTAGAATAAATCGAAAGCTAGAAAATTTTGCCGTCAACAAAAATTCTTAATGTTGAAACAGGAAAACTTCTATCGATTGAAATCTTGTCAGTTAAATTATTCACAAGTGGCTTCAATAGAAAATGTTTAATTATGTCACAATGAATCTTTCATAACCTTGAAATTCAAAGAGAGAAAAGCAGTAAGTATATTTGCTTTATTACCACCTTTCATCTTACATTTAGTGTTGACTAGACAAGGCTTATTGAGGGTATTTCCTTTTATCTTTCTCCCTAGTAGAACCATTTAATTATTTTATATGACAATAGTTGTTTCTTTTCCTAAAGTAGGGCACATCGCATTGAATGTCATTCTTGACAAATGCAAGATTTCTACATCTGACAAATACGTGTAAGAAATACTAAGATTTATTGCACGCTAATTCACTTGGCTTTACAGTGAAAATGCAAGAGAATAGACACAGACATTTTGTCATATAGAGTCATGAAAATCCATTCATCAAAATAGTAGATAAATAATATTTATAACATGGTATGCACATCGATGATGTTCGCAAAAATTAATTTTGACAATTCACATGACAGTTCAAGAGAATTTTTGACATGTTCTATTACTTTTTTTCTCAAATAAACTTTTATTTTATTGCCGATTAATCAAGTCGAAATTATGTATATGAGTTCAGTTAAACGCATTCATTAATAATTTTGACCTTATTGATATTGTATGAATTTTCAATAGAGAATTTGCTGTTTTTGTTAATTATGAAGAATAATGATTTGCTTGGCATTGAAATTCAGCTGTGACTAAGTGTATTGTGATGATCCATTTCGCGCTACCACTTCGCGTAATTGAGAGAATATTTATTTTTGCTTTTGAGAATCGTTCCTAATCGTATGATAAAAATTATTAGCACAATTTTCTTCGCATTAAAATATAAAATATGATATGATTACTCCAATTAATGAACGAGAATTTCTAATAAACTCACTCAACTTGTTACTATCGTAGATATTCAAAACTCGACTTGATTCAACAGGTCGATGAGTTCATTATCTAGATTTCGACTCTGTTACACTTTTTGCTTTAAAAATAACGAAAACAGTGCCAATGTATTATCTATTCGTTTTTAAAGTATATTTGAGTATGAACGATTTATATTTATTTCTATATTAATAAATTCAAAAATGAGCCTAAAAATAATACTTAACAAATTTACTTAATATAAAGAGTCATACAACACATAAGTTCCAATTACTAAGCTCAAATGAAAAGACAACATTTACTTCTCTACTCATGATTAACTTAAATTCATATAGATTTATGAAAATACGTATTTGCTAGGTCATATATCATTATCTAGTTTGTTATCTGTCAAATAGATTAATAGGTTTAGCTACGCGTTGGTCGCATCATATTCTTTTTCTTTTAGAAAGAAACAATAATATAATATCTAATAAATGGTTTTCATTTTTGAAAGCAATCATTCAAGCACTGCTAATATTCCTTGATTAAGCCATAACAGTTTTTTGCAATACAAGCTTTACATATAGGATTCAAAGAGTTCTATACGAACAGATTAATTTGAATATGTAAACAGTGGATTGACGTAGGTGATCGAGTATATTTTCATTTCTTTTTTAATACTATCACGCGATAGATTCGTCTATAAGACAATTTAGTTTATTAGTAAGGAGATATATTCTGCAATCTATTGTTAAATTTAGAAAAACATGAAAACGACAAAATAATTGATTAGGATTGAGTAGGAATACGAAAGAACGTAACGTCTACGTATCTATAGAATTTGTTTTAATGGAAAATAACAAAAAATTTTCGATCTAATACATATTAAAGTTCTACTGGTATTCATTGTTTCCATCGATAAGAATTATGCATTATTTTCATTGAGATCACACAAAAAAAGTAATTATAATTATATGATGGACTTCGAAACATGTAAACATATTATATATAAATAATTGTTGCCTTTAGTTCTATTTTCGATTTTATCAATGAATTAATTGACTCGAGTAATACGCCAGCTTGCTAAGAAACTTGTTAACTATAATGAATAAATTGTGTTCTCACCATTTATTATTCTAAAAAGAAGAAGAGGAAAGTCACCTTGAAATGTCGTCGTTATTCGTTAAAAATGACGTTCAATGACGCTAATAAAAGACATTTCTCGATAATTTTATACACGAATAAACTAATGCGAAGCTTCCTTTCATTTGAAATCTTGCTCATTACTTAATAAGTTTAATTCTTTCTCTCGTCTTTTCACTTTCTCACTTCTATAAAGTTCTTTCTTTTTCTTATCGTGCGCTAATCATCAATTGAATATCATTAAAATGTTCTGAAGGGAGATGTTCAAGGCAAATCATGTCGTCTACCTATGACCGTTTTTTATTAGTCAAAAAAAAACCCACCAATTTTTCTCGCCGATTATATTTAGTAACTATGAGAATAGAAACAGATGGAAATCTAATTTTGCATGTAATCTAATACATTCTACTTATTATCTTTAGTTCTTTAAAATAGAAAACATTAACTTTTTAGTTTAATAGAAAGTCAAGTTTTTCTACAATCTGCTAAATTTGATAAATATTCTTTGTTTGTCTATAAAAATGATTTTTTCAGCTGTTCTTTCGTCAATACTTATGTGCTAAAAATGTTTAGGGCTTTTATATTTGATAAACGTTATCAAATTTCAAATATATCTATATATATATATAATCGTTTCGTTTTGCCGATTAACTTCTAAAAAATAACATCAATTAGAATGCCTTTCTTTTCTTTCTTTCTATTCAAAAGAAAACTACGAAATGCTTGTGTATTGCGTTCTTTTTTTCCTCGTCAATTGTATTGACATTGAAAATATTGAATGGTGCCTTTTAAAACAAAATTAAGCTTTGGCTATATTCTTCTGTTACCTAGAAGAGCAACATTACTTTCATCCTACATTTCATTTTTTTTTCGTCGTGCACACCATCATCTAGATAAGGTTTTTTTTAGGTAAGTGAAATAAACCACACCTGCAGAGAAAAATTTTGTTACATATTTTGGTCACACAAATATCTTTATATCAAAATGCTTATAATCGCCTAAAAAAATGTTCTATTGTTAGACATCGCCTCTGATAATTAATTATATGCGAAATATGACCCTGACTTTTGTGATAATAAAAAAGAACAGAAGAACATCATGCAAATAGAAAGATCTCAGCATGTAGGTTTTTCTTCTTCAAAATAGACTTGTTGATACCATCTTCATCTCGTCTAGCTTCTTTGAACGAGTTTTTCTTTTGCCTATTCTTGATACAAATTATGATTATCAAGTATAGAAATTTCTATACTTGATTAACAAGTATGTTATTTGCACACAAATTGCGTCATGCATATTTTACAAGTGACACTTATTAATCTTGTCTTTGCTTTCAATGTTATAAAGCAAACGCGTACAATTTTTCTTTTATATTTTTTCGAATACTCTTTGCTCTCATTGTCTATTTCTGATGTGTTTTTTTTCTTCTTCTTTCCGAAATCTTCTTTCTAATCTTTGCGTTTAATATATGTTGTCGTTCGATCAAATATAATAATGAATTGTATCACATTGTTGTGAACAAGCACGCTGTGATCATAAAACTAGATCTGATTTAAATTAAATTTCCTTGAATAGATGCATACAAGTTTTCTTTTCATTTGTTTTAATCATCGACGCCTACATTATCTTTTATTTTTTACTTAGCAAAGGATATACCATATAGATCATTATTATTTTTCCATTTTTGTCCGACAACATCGTTCTCGATTTGTCCACCTACGCATTCTTCACTTTTCTCGTTTGTTCATGAAGTAATTCGCGCACAGGGTCCTCCTACTCGTTTTTTTTCTATTTTTTTTTGCTTTGCGTTCAGCCGAGAAAATCTATATGGAAATATTCTTTGCCTCTCTGTTCCGCAGCCCACGCACATATTTTCAAGGAAAATTCTTTGTGCGAACGCAGAATGACAATTACGTTCGGCAGTAACGACCAAGTCGGCGGCAACTTGTTGGTCGAGATCCAGATAAAAGCATTACAGAGAGCGAAAGAAAGAAGGCACAACAGTAAAAGCACTAAGTTTTTTTTTATTGATAACCTTTTTTCTTCTTGTTGTTGTCCTTTTTCTTCGTTTCTTCAAGTTCTCTCCCGTTTTTTCTCCTCTTCTTCTTCTTCTTCTTCTTCTTCTTCACTTTCCGTTATTAACTACATTACTCCAGAAAGATAATGACAGCGAACATGTAGATGCGTTGGCGTACCATACAGAATACAGAAGCATGCAACCAGAAGAAGGAGAGAGACAAAAAAGAAAAAGATGAAATTATTCGAGCGAGTTCTCTATCTTTTTTCCTTTTAGTCGTCTACATTGAACTATTACCCTAAGGCTATTTTCAGCACCTTCTTTTATTATAGATCAATACACAGTTTGTTTGTTTTCGTCAATACAACGAATGAATTCGACTGACGATTCTTACTCGATGGCTTGTTCATTACCCTCGTCACTGGAACAAACGCCAATATCATCACTTTCGGCTGCATCAAGTTATTCGTCATTGGTTAATTGTGATGAAACAATATCAATTCATCATGATCAACAGCAACATATTGAAAGAAAAATCAAAAGAAATGATACAATACCAGCTACCAATAATACAATAACTCAAGAATATACTAATATAAATAAACGATCACCACATTCAACATTACAAAATCGTCATGTAAATAAATTATGTTCCATACTTGAACAACCTGTTGAAATTCATGGCCAAGGAAATTTTCCAACATTAAATATTGTTTCAAAAGATTTTTTAATTGAACTACGAAGTGCTTTTCATTTAAATAATATCGATATTAAAGATATACGTCTTAATGGAGGTATGAAAATTATCTATAGAAAAAAAAGAATTTTATTTTTTATATTTCTATTTGAAAACAAAACTAAACTTTATTTTAGGTGCCGCTTCCTATGTTTTAACAAATGATAAATCATTTTCCTATACAGATATTGATTTTGTATTTCGTTGTGATTTATCATCGGAATCAATTTGGACACAAATAAAAACTATTGTATGTGAATGTTTATCTCAACAAATTCCATCAACGTCTTCTCAATTATCATTTTCACCAATTATAATTCAAGCAGCCTATGTAGAAAAAATAGTACGTGTTATTAATCCGTCAAATAATGATTCATGGGCATTAATATCTTTATATAATATCAATGGTCAAAATATTGAATTAAAATTTGTTGATCGCATGAAACGACAATTTCAATTTAGTGTGGATTCATTTCAAATTCTAATTGATCCATTACTTGATTATTATGAACAAATTTTTAAATATCATCAAAAAATTAATAAAAAACAACAATATCATAATCATGGTAAGCATCAGCTTGTAATTATATGAAGAAGAAGAGGAAGAAAACGATGAGAACAACAACAGCTGTATTTCGATTTTAATAGGAAGAAAAGAGCAAGAAGTGGTTTTCTATTTAAATTCTTTGTTGAAACTAAAACGGTCTGAAGGATACAATCATTATTAAGCAATCAGCAAAAAATTTTTAATTATAAGATAATAACACTTTAAGTAGACTTATAAGTTCTTATGAATAGAAAACGTATATATATACAGAGATCATTCTATTTTTGGATATCTCGACTAATCGAATTTTTATTAGTGTAAAACTAATTGATAAGTGCAAAGTTCGAAAATTAAAATTAAAAAAAGTATCTTCTATTTAGACTATCGTTCATCAAAAAATAATCGTTATTTATATCGATATCCAACTATATCAGTTGAATGTTTATATGGAAGTTTTGATGTTGCTTTAACACATCTTAATCGCCGTCAAATAGTTACAATATCACCTGAAGGTATACATGGTGGCGGTTTACTTAAATATTGTCTTTTATTAACACGCGGCTATCGTCCCTACGACAATGGTATATCATCTTGGCAACTGGAAAAATTAATGTGTTCAAGATTTTTTATTGATTTTGCTGATATTAATGAACAAGAATATAAATTATTATCCTATTTATCTTCGCATTTTTCCAATGATGATTCAACTAAATATCGTTATTTATTGCAATTGAATACAATTATTGAACGCAGTACAGTATGTTTAATGGCACATGAACGAAATTTAACATTAACATTAATTTCACAATTAGCAACAGAATACTATTATCGTTTATATGATGAATATAATACATATCAAGTCACAACAGCTGAAGTAACTGTACCGAATTCGATAACCATCGATGTTATTTATCATAATGAATTAGATGAATGGAAGTCTTTATATACTCCATCAAAACAACAATCACAATTACAACAAGAAGAACAAAAATAAAGAACAAAACCAAGGTTTTCAAATCTGATTATATATGATCATTCCGCCCTGCGAATAGGTCCAGATAGTTTAGCCGAAAAAAATAAAATTTGCCGGATCTTCTGTTGTGATTGATCGATTAAAAAAAAAACTAAATATATATTTATATAAACTTCTGTATTATTTATTTGTGTGTATCTGTATAAGTGTACGTATTCTTATTAATTTTGTGTATTATTGTCCAACAATAGTACTAAAATAATAAAAAAAAAAAGTCTTAAATATTAATATCCATTTTAATACAGTCTATTTTTCTGTTGTTATCGTTTGTTTTCTGTTGTTTCTCTATGGTGCGTTTATGAATATATATATATATATATATATATACTTATTTTTGACAACTATACATAAAAAATAAAATAGACAGATAAACAATGTAACTGAAAAAACATTTTCTTTATTTTGCGTTGAAAAATAATTGATCTCATTCTAGTGCATCTAATTGCAAGAATTTTAATTTCTTATTAATGATAGTAACAAAAACAACAGCAAAAAACGAAAGCTAATATATATAATTATGGTTGTCTACCAATGTGAATTAATCAGATATGTTTATTATTGAGAATACATGAGTGAATAGTAAATGTTTGACATGAATGAGATTTAACCTATTTTTGATTAATAAATTTTGTTTCCAAGAACCGTTTTTGTAGAATTTTTTCAATTTTCTATTGGTCTCTGAACGTTGTATAGTTGAAGAAATTTTAGTTCTCCAGTTAATTCCATCGCCGACTTATGAGATTGATACATGGGGAAAAGATTATAGTTTTACAGAGTAGATGCACTATGAAAAGAAAATATTTCAGAAGTCAAACGAGAGAAAACCGTTAGTTCAATCTGCAGGGCAAAAGTGTGAAGCAAGAATGTAACTGTTTTTGTGTACTCAAAAAAAGTGAGTACACTCTAAATTTGGTCAGTGTGCCCGGCCGTTAACACGATAACTCTTGAAAGCCTCATCCAATTGTCATGAAATTTNCCCCCCCCCCCTGGGGGGGGGGGGGGGGGGGGGTACAGGAATTTTTTTTTCTTAGAATTATTTACAACATATATAAATTGACTCAGTTTTTGCAGTACACATAACAATCGGATGTGAATCCGATGTTTCCTCATTTATTTTAATCTCTAAGAAGAGCATTGACAAGGTAATCTTCACATTTGATGAATGCATAGAGTCTCAATTTCAATTTTTCTGCTTTAAACTTGTTTCTTTTTGAGTCAGTGCAAGTGCATGTCACATAAGTACTAACATTCTTACTCACTTTCGGAAAAATTTATAAATGTTGATAGATCAACTTATCACAAATGTACTCTCTTGTTGAAACAGATTAAATAAAATACGCTTTTTCTTTCAAGTGGCACTATTTTATCAATGATACATTCCTAGACGACTAACCATAGCATCTATATATGCACAAACATCTGGCTTGCTAGCGATTTTGTGTTCGTAGAGTATAATCTTAAATAATTGAACTTTTTCGTATGTTCTCTTGTCGTCCGTAAAGGTGCCTTATACTTTATATGATTGAATGCACTTGGTTGTGAACAGTCATTGAAATTTTGTGCAACACGATCAAAAAGTGTTAGAATATATATGTAAAAATGTTGACCTCCCTGCAGACCGTGACAGAGTTTGTTGCATAACGATTACAAAACACATGTCAAAAACGTCTTGTGTTAACGAATGGAATATTTCCCTATGGTATTTCTTGAAGATCAAATGAATAAATGACAAAAAACCTTGTCCAAAATGGATAAAACAATATAATCTACTCATTATTAAGAACAGCTACATCTTGTTTCACATCTTGATTCCGCATCGATTGCAACTAATAGCTTTTATGATGAACCTAGATATCGATGTAAAACATATTTTTACCACATATACTTCGAATGGCCAACTATCGTCTGCAGAAAGATACGTTTTATGCCATATTTCAGAGACGATCGAATTCAGATGAATTGTGTTTATTATCATTGAACTGGTTCTGTTTCGGAAAATGTCTCTATTTTTATTGCAAATGTTAATTCTGCATTAATAAACAGCCTGATGACATCGAGTCGGCGACCTTTAATGGAATTTTCCTGTTTACAGATATTATTTAGATTAAAGTTCAATTGTGTCTTTTTTTTTAAATCAAAAAGTTATAATTCATTCATTGATACAGTCATTGTACTAACAGATTCAAGTAGAATATATTGCTTCCGATAAGAATATAATAAAAACAAAAGTTTAGCGTGAATTGAAACGATCGAATCTTGAGAACATCGAATGACAATTTGTATTTGCGCAACAATAAAAAAAATTCCAGTTGATTCAATCAGGAATACTTGCAGAAAAATGTGATCACATATTCTATTCTTATTTACGTGAAATTATTTTGAAAAATTCACATGACCTATTGAACTGGGCATTTTTATATTTACTAGAAAAAATTCAGTCAAAGTGATTGACTCGTTCACAAGTTTACAGTATTGACAGGTATTATATTATGATGTGATCAAGTGAGAATAATGATCTTTTTCTGCCGGAAGCCCGGTTATTTCTTTCCAAAATAAATCAGGTCGGAGAGACTGCTTTTTATTGGCCTGCTTATGCTGCAACAAAAAGTCTTTCTCTTGTCATACGGTTCATATCCGATGCCTTCCAAAAAACAAATCAGAAAGCTACACAATAACATAGATTATCTCTTGATGAATATGTATTTTTGGTATAGCGATAAGAAAAAGAATAAAATTTAAATCAATCATTTATTTTGATCTACAAATGAATGAATATCTGATTCGCATGTTGTTTTATTATCGTCAAAAACTTATTTCTATTTACATGTTTTCTTGTTTTCTTGTTCAAGTCGGCTGACAGTAACAATAAATACTATTCTAATTTTATTACATTTATATTTGAGTCTATATTCAGTACAAATAACTCATCGATTTTAATGCCAACAAAGACTAGTATTATCATTGCGCTCAATTTTGCATAATTAAATAGGAACATCTTTCATTATCCATATATGACATCTATAATTCGTAAACAGAAAACCATGATTAGCTTTCCTCTATATAAACCTTAGGATATAATTAAGATCACATAGTAGACACAAAAGTAATTGAAGATTAGGATTTAAGTAAGATATTTTTTCGTAATGATAATTGCGATAAATAATTCAAAAGGTTGCTTAACCCTTTACCACCGGCTATATGAAAAACGCCGTACTCCTATAGGGGAAAATGTTGCTATATGGCAACATTCGGCTGAAAAGGGTTAATTAAAAAGAATTTTTTAGCGCAATATCTGTAGGTCTAACATGTGAAACATTGTATCTCCTATCGTCGATCATCGAAATTCTACTTAATCTATGTATTTTTAGGTAGATTTCCTTGCACTACTTTCATTTGATCTTTATAAGATTCAATAGGGAAATACTATCGTATATTATGAAGAGATACTATTGATCCACAATATGTGGATAGTGCAGCGTTCAAATAAACTTGAGATTTGATTTTAACCCTTTCCGGCCGCCTGTTTGAAAATTACCGTAACCCACTAGGGGAAAATGTTACCATTTGGCAGCACCCCGCCGGAAAAAGTTAACGATAATACATCAATTTTACTACAGAACGTGTATTGAACATTTTTGATACGCGATAAAACTCGAGAAGGTAATGAAGAATACTGAAAATATATAAAATAAGCAACTATCGAATTCCAAAAATCGCTAGCAAGAGACTTTCTTTGCCTGTCTAATTAACACGTAAAGAAAATAATAAGTGTATTTGATAGTCGATTGGAATCTCTATCGATTTGTATTATTTTCATATAGACTTTTTGATATTAAACACTGTTTCTTCCGCGAATATCTTATCTCGACTTTCGATATGAAGAACAAAAATTAGATTTTTTACTAAAGATATTTGTATTTCCTACTTTATTCGTAACCACTATGGAAGAATTACATGAATAAGGAGTAATAATCGTCAGTATTCTTTAAACTATGATAGATTATGGAAATTGTTCAATTTGATATCTCATATCACACGGCTGTTGTTCAATGCTAACAACTATCTCCATCTATGTTCTATGATATCGTTATTTGAACATTTGTTTCAGCACTGAAATGATTCATATCAAGCTATTTGTTGGATTCGACGAATGAAACCGATTATTCATTAATTATAATCTGTCATATAATCAGACAATACATTTTTTACAGATTAATTTTTTTCTAATTAATCCAACAAAATTGATAATAGTATCGTTGTTAAAGTCGAAACCCATGTTATAGATCCCGTATTTGAGAGGAGAATAATTCAAACACTGCATAGAAATCGAAAATAGAAAAATTCAAATAGTTTTAATAATCTTTTGGAATTCTACTTCTGAATTTTCATTTTAGAAGAGTTGAAAGTTCACCATAACCTTAGAGAAGTTTTGTGATGCTAATATAGTAGAGATCGCCATAAGGCATAAACTATCTTTCCAAAAATAGAATTAAAAAAACTCTTGATATGAGCCAGAGGAGAATCGTACCTTGAAGTAGAAATAGTTTCAAGGCGAAGATCTGATGTTCAAAACTGGTCTCCAAAAAGTAGGCATTCCAATCGTTGCTTACCGTTCTAATCGGAACTGCAATAATCTGATTGTACTGATTAATGCTAATTACATCAGTAGAAGAAATAATAATTGAATAGCTAAAACACAGAAAATGTCAAACGTATTTGTTTGTTTTTAGATCTAATATAGAATGACGTCACATATTGGTAAAAAAAAGATGTTAATATACAAATTTTTTAATTTAATTTTGTTTTTAATTATTATTTAAAGGTGTTTCATGCGATTCATGTTTAAAAACAAATTTTTCTGGTCGACGTTATAAATGTTTACAATGTGATAATTATGACCTTTGTGGTTCATGTTATGATATGGCAGCCGAAAGTCAGAATCATATTCAAATGCATCCAATGCAATGTATATTAACTAAAACAGCATATGGTTGTTTTCAATTTTTTATTCATTTATCCATAATGATTTATCTTTTTTTTTTTGAGCATAGAATTATTCTATGCAGGCGAATTAATATCTTATCGATCCGTTGTTTCATTAACATGTCCCTATTGTGGTTTATCTGGTTTCACAGCAAATACTTTATTATTACATTGTTTAGAAAAACATTCAATCATGTTGTCCGAAACTAAAACAAATCAAGCTGTTGTATGTAAATTGATTGTTGTGAAAATTGCTTGTACGTTGAGTTATTTCTAGATGTGTCCTATATGCGTAATTAATCCATTAGAAGGATATCAATCACGCTTTGTTTCATTAGCTGATCATATTGCAAGAGAACATGATGATGGCGATTTATCGACAAATCAAATGAAACAATTTGAAACTAGAAAAGTAAATGATTTGATTACAATGATAAATAAATTAAAATTTTTATCTTAAAAGGAAGATTTTGATCAAGACGAAGATGAAGATGAAGGATTACCGTTATATATACTTGCAGAACGATTGTTTACTAAAGAAGAAAGTCGTCGTCAAGAAGCAGCTCGTCAAAGATTGACACAAACAATGATTCGGAATGATTCTAGTAATGCAACATTAAATAAGAATATAGCATCTCATCGACACGCTCTTTCAAGACAATCAGCAACGAAAAGTTCTCGAGGAAGTCATAGAGGTAACGGTTTTTTATAATTTAAAATAATTAAATGAAGAAAATAATGATGCTATCTAGGTCATTTTAATAATTGTCCATATGGAACAGTATCTCGTACAACGACTGGTGCATTTCGTATTCCGTTTGATACAACAATAGAAAATACAATTGTGTCAGATCCATATGCAGCTATACTTTTTTCTCAAGATCCTCTATTTGGTATATCTTAAATATTAAAAAACGAAAAGAAAATATTTATATGTATTTATTTTTCATCCAGATTTTGATTCTCCACTTTCTGATTTAGCCAATTCACCATTTTTTCTTACATCATCTGTTCCAACACTTGAATCGACAAATAACGAGCGAATAGTTCAGAAAAAGTATGTACCATATATAAGTAATATCAGAAAAATAATCTGTAAATTGAAATTTACTTTGCGTTTATCTCTAATTTCTACATGAAATCAATTTATAAAAGAATCATAGACTAAACAAAAACAAAACTATCCTATTTATAGATTGAAACATAGTTGAAAATTAAATGTATCGATAGATCATAACGTGAAAGAATTGAAATCTATAGACATCGTCTCTACAACTAGTTTTTTCATCAAGTTGAATTATAATACTGATGATCACCATTTTCCATGATTATCTTGGGAGAATTAAAAAAAGCGTACAATAAATTTACGAACTTTCCAATATTTGAAAAAAATAATTTCTAGAAAATTCCCTTTATTATAACAAGTAATTCATAAGAAAGAAAAAACGCCACCCGAAAAAAATAATAAAATCTAATTTTACGAAATTTTTGTTCCCATCAGTCCGTATTGGAAGCTCTCTATCTCTCTAAATATCTATTTATTTACATTAGATCAAATCTATCGAATATCAAGCAAAAATATCTTAATCCTATTCAACAACAAATGATCTTAACTGAGCCAACAGCATCTAATTATCAATTATGGCAACAAGATGTTTCCTCTACATTTAGTAATATTAATTTTATAACAGATACTAATATTCCAACTGAAACTAATACGGTCAATGATTGCTCATTGAGAAATTCAGAAAGTGATTCACGATCATTACTTGGAAAGTAAGTTTTCGCTTCATCACTGAATCTTAATTCAACTTAATTTTACATTTCAGAATTCTAAAAGCTGATCATGGAAACGAGTCATCACGAATAATAGATTCCGAGCAAGATCATTCATTTTTCTTACAATCATTGATGCTCTCATTGATGAATACTAGTATCGATAAAGAAGAATTATGTTAAAATTTCTTTTTAAATATATACATTGATTTTACTCATGCGACATGAGTTAAAATGATTGTTAACGGATATTTCTAATTATCTTTGAAATTGTCTCTTTACATTTCATGTTAATCAATCGAATAATATCAATAGTAGAAAATCGATTTCGATGTGCGTTTTTAAAACTAAAACAAAACGTGATATCATATTCACGGTGATCCCAGCTTAAATTTGATGCTGTTTAATGATTCAAATATCTAACTATGTTTGCGAAAACCTCTCAATGCAAGAGTCTGGCTGTCGATGCAAAGTAGCGATAGAGTAAAAATCTGCGCCTAAACTTATGACGTATTGCGTTGTTTCATCTTATCATTACTGAAACAAGTATCCAATACTATGTAGTCGTGATTATTGCGTTTTTGTTATATTCATCTCATCATTCTTTGGTGGCTTCCAATTTTCTTCTGACTTAGCTTAGCACGATTAATTTCCGTCATATAGTTTCTTAGATCGAACGCATATATTTTGAATCAAAATAATTACATCTGATGACGATGGTTTGATTTGCATTTAATTTCCTCATGGTTTCACTGTAGGAAAAGATGCTATGATTGAATAAGATATTTTTGAGTAGCTAAATTTATGTATACAAAAGTTTTCAACAGATAAATAATAAATAAAATGCTCTCTTGGGTCTGATCAATGGATTTTTCGTTGTACTAAACATTTAGTAACTATACAGAGGGGTGTGTCGATACGAGTATAATTTTTATTAGTATCTATTCGTATCAACTTCTATTTATCTGCATCTATTGGTATGTACTGGCATGAAATAGCATTTAGTGACATAGAGATAATATATATGCATGAAACATCTAGAATTCTAGATTTTGTGGTACTTACATATATTTTCAAAGAAAATAATGTGTAAATTTCAACACAAGGTATTGGTGGTTCCCCAGGCTCCTTCACATCACAGACGTAAACCTTTAAGAATTAAAAATCTATGCTCACTAATTAGATATCATTATTAATTGGGGTTCAAATTGTAATGAATCTTCAAAATCTGCCGTTTTACTATTACAAACCTTAGCAATGATTGTATGCTACCATTACAGACCCTAGCAAGACCATCTGTCACACATTACATACGTATGTCTTAATTATAGATTTTAGAAGTAACGTGAATTTTTACGGAAGATTTTCATGTAACCTTGTTTTTACAACAGCTTAGTGAGCCTAAATCAAATATATAAGTTCCACATTTTAGCCTCAACGGAACTACTCTCAAAAGCTTTATAAATAGAGTAAATATTCAAAACTAGTTGCATCTTACTGTGAACTATTGATAGATACTGTGAATAGTTAGTATGAAGAACAATACTCATTGTTCGATATAGAATAGCATTCGGTCTCTCTCTATATTTTCTTTTTCATAGAAACTTTCATCAGTTCAATTGTGCTTGGCAAGACGGATAGAAATCTTTGAGGAGGAACTGTTTCTCTAAATTGAAGTATGAATTGAGTGCCTCTTCAAAAATAAACTAAGTAAAAGCTTTCCGGAAGTTGAAAATTTCGATTTCGATGAGAATGTCACTTCATGCACAAAGAAGCGATTGTTGAAGTCCTCTCCTAGGCTAAATTTCGATAGTGGGCGCATTATATATTCTCTGCTTTGGCATATCTTATCTTCTAATCCATTGCCGTTCCTTGTTTGATTAGTAAGTAAACATGTTCATTGCAAATACAAAGCAATTAAACACAGTAATCAGAGTTGCTCCCGCTTTCGCTTTTCTCAGTTACTTTTACTTTTTCGCCTGAAAATCTTTGTTTCATACTGCAGATATCTATCAACATTTATTGTTTCAACTTAGAGATAGTAAAAAGTATACATTCAAAACACAATTTGTGATATTACATTTCTAGATTTTCATATTATACACTCTGTTTTGAATTTTTTTAAGAAATAGATAAATGTCATAGTCAAAGATACGAAAAGAATATGGTTAAAACTAAAAAATACTAACTATCATTAAAATGTTAAGTTTCCAATATTTGCTACACTAATTAATATACACGATAGTGAAATCACAACATGTTTCTTCTTGTTTATTTGATACTTTTTTGTTGATACTTAACGTAAAAAGGCGTACATAAACAGATTTGTTAATATGTAATAAATAAAATCACCATCGTTTATATGGTAAAAATTTGCCTGACATAGTAATATTTACTCGTGGCGCTTCTTTCATCGTTTCATCTTTGTCGACTTTAACTGTAAAATCAACAGCTGACATTATCCCGTCTCCGAATTTTTCATGTATAACTTCTTTAATTGGTACACCGTATTGAAGAAGAATTTCATGAAATCGATAAAGTAATGGATCTCTTGGTGGTAATGATTCAAGAGTTGCACCTTTATGTGGTGGATGTGTTAATTCGCGTATCTGTTCAGATGTTAAGTTTGCGTTGAGTATATCAAGTAGTTTTTGACATTCTTTTTCATCAGGAAAACTTGCTTGTCCATAAAATAAAGCAGCAACCCATACTTCATCATGTCCTAGCTTTTGTCCAATATCCATAAATGTCAAATTGCTTTTTCTTTTTGCATCGAGTAATTGTTTTGATACTTCCGATAAATTCATTCTTTAAAATCTTGAACAAAGAAAGCAAAAAAAAACTATGAATACATCTATGTGTTCATTTTCAAAGCACAGCATCTAATAGATATCTTATTGACGAACACCGAGATAAAAGTATGTGCGCAACGCTAAAAAATGTTCGTTTAGAAGAAAACAGGGTTAGGATCGTTATTATTATTATTATGAGTGTTTGAGCATTATTGAAATAACGTTGAATTATATGGAAAATAAATTGTCGATCATCGTTATTCATAGTCTAGAAATGAAAAACAATATTTTAATGTAAACTTCTTATTTTTTTATTGACGCGCATATCGAAATAAACTATCAAGTCTGGATGAACCAACTATACGACAAATTTCATCAGTTAGGTTCTACTTTTGATGATCACTTAATTGATAACATTGCCTCATCAATGAATGATAAAGATTAACAACCCGAAAACTTAATCAAGCACTATTGAAATAATAGAAGAAAACGAGTATTAATTTTTTATTCATTAAACTAAGTTAAGCTATGAGCTCATCTTTCCAATAGAAATATCAAATGAGAAAAAGAACTCTATGATCATAACGTACTGCAACTACCCTCGTCTCACAATGATTTTAAATCCAATGATAAATAGATGCACTCTTCGACACTATTTATAGCACGAAAATGACGGATGGGCGACTAGTTTCTTTCGTGCCTATCCTTGTTTTTATTTTATTTAAGGTGCCTGTTGGCAAAATGAACGAGTAATCTTACCATCATACTCGATATAAACGTTTTTTTACACTACTCCATTGCTTCAGTTGTGTCTATTTCAAACGAAACACAAACTTATATAAGAGAGAAGAAACATGGAGATAAGAACGGTTAAATAGAGAGGAAGAGAGAGGATAGAGTGAATAGACAACTATTATCAATTGTGACATCAGATTATTTAGATACAAAATGTCTACCTACTCTCACTGTATTGAAACAAAAGAAAGGGCATATATGTCATAATCTTCTTATCGGTCGACACAATATTATATAAAGGAAACTATATGATCCAACACGGATACTACTAGATACACTTTCTGTTTTTTTTAAAGATGATTTAAAACAAGAATTGTCAACGAAACGAAAATAACATAATTTTCTAGTAGCCATGGGTATATAATAAGTATGAGTGATCGTTAATGTCGAAATAAATATCTTTAAATTGCTACTCTTGTATGCTTGATATATAACGACATGTGACTCTGAAACATGAGTCCAGCACTGTTAACCTCAAAAACACAATACATCAGTCTAATAAACTGATCTCACTCTATTATATCTACAGTGTACAAACTAATAAATCTGTTAACAAAGAAAATTCTACCTTTAAACACATAAATTGGCTTTTATAGATGGTATTTGACAATTACAAGCGAGTCCATAAAAAAAACTGCTAGAAAATGTATTTTATCAACATCGAAAATAAGCAAATAGCAAACTTTGTGATCCACATATTTATGGATAGATACACATTTGAGAAAATAAATCTTATGCAATCAAATACCATTTAAGTTATTCCCATCCGATCATTCATATGCATATTTATTCAAGATTTTCAAGAATTGAGTTCGATGCATTATTGTTATTCATCAATCATCAATAGCTTTTATTCAACCAAGTTAAAGGGAAGATAACAATGATGAAAGCACTTCAGCTGTTCGTTCTTTATATGTCGTTCGGTTTCTTGCAAGTTGATGCCAGTTTCTTCCTAGATTGTCCTGCATGAGTTTACGCCA
>CAJNYU010004016.1:77109-101450 GCA_905331475.1 Rotaria socialis | reverse complement strand
AAAAAAAACAGATTTCTTGAGAACGTTCGTTTGGTGTCTACCATTCTGGAAAGAAATACTGCTCCTTGATACATTTGACTTTTACAGAGAAAGAGACATATACAGGAATGATCATGTTTAACTGCCTGTTAACTTGAAGTCGTCTTTCATTGTATTCAATTTATGCTCAATCCTATTTTATGCATAATTGTTAATTATGCTATTAATAAGTTGTTTACTTGTAAAATACCCTTTTAGTATTTTACCTGCATTTTTTGTTATCTTCATATGTTGAAGCATCAACACAAAATTCATTCCATTTTCAATATAATTTCCAATGAATATAGCTCATACTCTAATAATATCTCTCTCTCTCCTTGTTCGACAATGAATCATTTTTATCACATATGAGACTTAATAGAAGTGGATAAATGGGTGACCGGACAATTCGTCGCAAGACAATTCGTTGCAACAACATAATTAAATTACAGCGTGTATATATTCTTGCATCCATTAAGAAATTCATTAAATTCAATATGAAGAAAAAAGAATTGAACAACTAGTAAAAATATTCAAGGAAATGGTATCAATATGATTTTGGATTTTCCCATTGACATCGCTTGATTATTTTTACGAAGTGGAAAAATAGCCTTGACGTTAGATCGGTTGTAGTGTCATATACAAACGATAATAGATCAAAGCAATGCACTGAAATTTGATACGTATCAAGACTGTATAAACGTAGTTCAAGGATAGGAATAATAAGGATTGTTTACTGAAGATTCTCAGTTATAGCAACTAATCAATCTCTCCTCGAAAACCTCTAGATTTTCACTAAAATCTGTGGCCCGAGAGACAGTAAATTGTTATTATCTACATTTCAAATAAAATCAGCTAGTTTTCATTAATGTTTCATTAATGACTAGATAAATGAATTCGGAATCTTGAAATTAATAGTTACATTTGAACAATTTTAATGGTTGCTTCGAACTGAGCTTCGATCTGGTTTTTAATATTAAGATAGTTGAACATCGAAGTCACACGAAAAATGGAAACCATACTGATAGTAGTTCCTTGAATACTTTTACTAGTTGTTCAATTCTTTTTTCTTCATATTTTTCATTTAATGAATTTCTTAAGGAATGGAAGAATACATACACGTTGTAATTTAATTATGTTGTTGCAACGAATTGTCTTGCGACGAATTCACCTAGCACCGGATAAACGATTTCATAAGAATAATGAAAAATACAAGAAAATATTAAAAATAATTTCGAGGAACTATAGCTAAAAGATAAGTGACAATATAGTTTATTTCAACAGGAATCAAACCAAATTTGCAAGTATATAAAATCAATCATATTAGAAAGTAGATATGCATAAGAGAATATTAGCTGAAGGAAATGTAGAAAACTCATTAAAACGTATAGGAATTGATTCATTTCTTTTTAAGTTCATTCTAAATAATCTATCTATTTTGAATTTGAATTTTGAATGATGATGATCAAAAATGACTATGTATGAGCACAGTTCTCTTCGTTTCAATTCATGTCTTACTATTAAATGGGAAAAAAAACGAATCGAATTCCTTTAACATGAAATAAAGCCCAGAAAATACTATGTAAGAGGACATATAATTCACACTTCAGTCATTCTAATCTGCTTCATTTATTATACAAAAGATCCACATGAGCTTATAAGAATATTAACAGTTGCAAGATTAGAATCAAATGGATTGTGGATATTAGATAGAGGCTTCATCTAATAACATCTTAATCTAATAAAATATCATTTTTCTACTCAGTTTTTAATCCTGACTTAGAGTATCACATTTTCATAAGGTTCCTCTACAAAATGTAATCTATATTAGGTAGGTTCATGAGAAAAAAGGAAACCCTATTTATTGCTGTTATATTTTAATTTTCTTCTATTAGTGTTCTTTTTTCAGCGAAACAATGATTGAATTGAAATAAAAAGCTATACCTTTATGATCAACTTGTCAATTTCTATCACAAATGTTGCACTTCACACAGCTGATATGCACGTAGCAATTAATGGTAAGTTCATATAGCTAATATTGGATAGATAATGAAAAACATAGTATATTATTTTGTTTTGTTTTTCCATAAAATATATGAAATAATGAATTTTAATCATTTAACTGCTCTCTTCTAAAGAATTGCCATGCATCATTATGCGCTATTGAAACTATTAATAATACATTTGTTAGAATATTATCTTGAAATTTAAGAACTTATCATTTTTCTAAAGGAAATATAGAGGGAAAAGTCCTTTTAAAATAATGGACTACTTGTCGTCGACTCAAACTACATCCAATAATTTTGTTATCTGCGATGCATCATTTAGCACTTAATCCAGCGAATATATCAAAGCGTGTAGCATAGGCATCATGTTTGAAATACTGAATGCATTTTATAGAAATGATGTATTCAATTATATGGCAATGCGATCTATTTCATGTATTCTAACGTTTGAATTTTCATAATGTACTAAAAATGCACTACGATACTCGTGAATTCCAACAAATCGATAAAAGAAAATGTTTTGTAATATGTGATATAGACTGTGCTTTCACCTAACTGTATTCCATGCGTTTTTGTTAGCAAAATATATATTTCAATGTTAATTATTTCGAAAAATCGGCTAAATCCGAGATTTATATACGACATTTTATTTAAAGATTAAATATGACAGATGCATTGACAAATAAGACTCAAACGTATAATTACATATTAATTGCGCACATGTCAAACCACGAGAGCGTCAAGTTGCATGGATTTGGTTATTAAGACGGCACAATGCTACTTGGATAATTAATTGAATAAAATCTTTCCGGAAAGTACGCGCAGAAATAATGTACAAAAAGAATGGAGTTGCATAAGTAATTTGAAATATAACTCGGCACATGACAAAAATTGAGTAAAAATCCGCCGTTGGTGTGTAAATGATGGGAAGATATAAAAGAAGACTAACTACACATTGCGGTAGAATAAGTAATACTTGAGCGCCTACTTGAACAAGCAACATTTGAACAAGTTGATTTTCAATTCGACGAGCAGTTCGAGATCCTGAAGTCACCATACGGCTTCGTTTTATGTTACGTATAGTCATACAACCGAACAGTGACATGAGAAAAGGTGCAAGACAAGAGAAAAGAATAAATTGAAAGATACCATATGCCTGAACAAAACCTGGACTACCTTGAATCCGACAGCCAACTATGTCGCTATTATATAGGTCAGCTGATATAAAAGATATGATAAATAATATTGAAAACGATATTGTAATTATAAAAATCAACTGTTTAGCAGTACGAACATTAGTGAAGACGCGTCGTTCTAAACTCATCCACCATCGATCGATAGAAGCCAATACGAGAAAAGCAGCTGATAATATTGATAGAACCGTTCCAAAATAAGTAACAAGTTTGCATGAGAGTGACGATCGAATACTTATTCTTATTTGATATCCATCGCCTAATAGACTAACTACGAGCACAGTAGTCGAATATAGTAAGTTATTTAAAGAAAGTGCAATAAAATAAAGAGTGCATGCATGTTTTCGCATATTGTACCGACCAAGTAGAATGATGCTTAACGTGTTGCCTATTACACTGATAAAGACAATCAGAGGAAGTCCAACTTTAGAAAAATACATATTAATTTGTCCCAATAAATTAGTCATGTTCTTTGCAATATGATGAGTGCGTGTATAAAATTTTTACTTGAACTCAACACGTCGCCATGATAAAAGATATTGTTGTTCCGTATTTTCCGTTCTATTAATATTGCTTATCATAAAGTCATAGTATCTGTGATCACTAATAAGGTATATTTTAAGATGATCTCAAATTTAGTCTAAGCAGAGAAAGATAAGCCGGTGTGTAAACGAAACTATGAGAGAAAATATACGTCGTGTATGCGCTGAACAGAAGCAAATAGGAGATCTATTAAACGTTTAAGAGATTCTTAACAGAAGACAAATTATTAGATAGCTATGCTTGAAACAAAACTTACTAGTTTGCTTTCCTGAAAGAAAAGAATGAAAAAAAAACGTATATATATTCTCCAAGAATCGCACTCAAGACAAATGTTTCACTGAATCGAATTGCTGATTTCTCGCGATGTCATCACTCACTCCATCACTGCTTGAAGATAGTCTCACAAAATCAATAATATTTCGAAATAATTAAAATATTATATATGAATATCCCTTTGAAAGAACTGAACGCATAGAAAAATAATAACTGCTTGTTGAACATTCTAGATAAGCCCTACATATTATGTTAGTACAGTAAAAAAAACATTACGAAAGTTCAACATCCCCCAAATCAATGAAATTATTTCTTCTTGTAAATTGTTGACAAAAATTTCTAATTTTATTGATATTTCATAATAGAAAATCTTATCAATTTTGAAATCTTTATGAACTGATGTTAAAGTAGAATCTCTACTGGTGAATATGTATTTAAAGTGCACGACTAATTTTGAATAATTTCAAATCCAACAAAGCGATTTTTCTCGAACTAGATATAAAACCTATTTTCTGGTCAACATGAAAAAATCTTATGGTATTTGTTTTATGGGAAATTCAAAGTCAAACGCTTTTTTAATAAGTCGGGGTATATGAAAGTGTGCAGCAAATAACTTTCGTAAATAATGAATGGGCAAAAGTGTAGGATAATGTTTTTTAAGTTGGCTAAAAAAACGTCTGCTTAGTAAAACAACTTTATAAGTCTAAGACATATTTATGCTCCTTTCTTCATGATATAATTTAAGACAAGCGAAAAGGTGAAGGTCAAAAATATCCTGTAAAAAGCGTATCACGTTAAATACTTGATTTTCCCACATAAATATTTTTAAATGTATCTTAAAAACGCAGTGCCATTTGATTTGACAACGTCTAACCGGTAAAATTTGTTTTTCTAAGTAAGATGCCTATCAACAGCATCCCCTCTAAATCTGTAATATGCCCTTTATAACACGAAATAAAACGATGTTTTTCCTGATCTCATCTAAATTCTCATTTGATGTGCAACATACATATTTCGATATGTGTAATATTGTTGTTGTTATTGCTTCTGTCGTAATTATAATGCATTGATACTAATTGATTTTTAATTAGACCGAGTTGTTCGATAGATTTTAGACACTTTTTTTGGTAATGCTCTTATAGCAATAGCTTGAACAAAATTGAAGTTAACTAATTTCATATTTTATGAAACTTATTAGGATTTTCACATTAAATATTTTAAAGAAAAGGCTTTTTCAATTCGGTTCCCGATCTAGTGACCGAATAGTAACACGCGCAAAAACTCAAATTCAGAAACATACGACGAAATTTTTATTCATTTTTATAAAGGTAACTTTTGAGAGACAATCTATAGAAAAAAAAAGATCATTCTGTCATCGACTTCTACATATGAGCAATAAGCATGAGCCTAATGGGTGTCTTCCATTTCAAACACCACTATATAAGAATTCTGTAACAGTTTACATGTCATCAAAGGACTTAAAAATAGGAAAAACAACTTTTTTTTATCATAAAAATATTAGTAAGACACCTTGTATTATCTTTTAATAGATTAGCAGTGACCTGGCTTTTTTTCGATTACTTTCGATCATCTTTGTATTGTTTCGAAAAACCAGTCATATTTTATTTCATTAAAACGATCATATGTATTTTTCTACATAAGGACACATGAATTGACTAAAAAATAGATTAACAATTAAATTCTTCGTTTTGTTGTCTTTCATTTATACATAAAGGCTATCGGATGACGATGATGAAGTATTAAGATTTGCTTTTCTACGATGTTCAACAAGTGCATATAATTGTTCGAAACGTTTTAAACTATCTTGATAAACTTGTTGTGGTGAATGTACTGAGCTAATAGATAGTGGTCGTATTGTTACTTGCTGTACATGATCAGATGAAACGTCAGATGAACCATATACACCTTCATCTCGATCGGTAACAGTTTCTCGACTATTTAATTGTGTTAAATATCTTTCAACCTAAAATAAGCGTCGAAAGGAAAACTTCTTTCGTTTTATTTCTGAGAAAAAAAATTTAAATTACCTTTTCTGAATAACCAAAATCTGTTTGATGATTACCGCTAGTATTGATTACTTTCATATCTGATGCTCGTTTAATTCCATATTGATAGATACGATTGGATGAATTCTAAAACAACAAAGAAGTTTAATCGCATTGAAAAAAGTGACGAGATTAATGTAGCATAGAATCATTAATCTATTTACAAACATACGCATCATCAATGCAAAAGAAGCAAGGTGAAATAATCGTTTTCTTTAACAAAAGAAAATCGTTCGTAGGTGTCAATAAATGTTTAATCAGAACAATTTGAATTCGATGATTTATAATCAAAATATTATCATTTTGTTCAAAATATCGATGTAATTGAATCGATATTCATGTTGTTGTTGTTGTTGTTGTTGTTGTTGTCTTTTCTTTCTACTCAATAATACAACAACTGATTTCATTGACATTTTGATCATGAGAGAGAGAAGTAACTTCCTATGATTTTCCCAAATGATAATAATCACATCAGTTTGTCTATTTGTTTCAAGATATCGAATATGTATTACTCAATATTTGTATAAGACAAACATATAAATGTACAAAGAATACATTCATGTTCGAATTCGGTATGATTTAAAAGAGAAATCGGATATGAAAGTTAGACAATATACATCACATCTAAAAACGTGCCCTTCGTGTTGTTGTCTATCGCTTTCAAAAAGATAATCGTATCGAATAGAATTAGGGCTCGGTGGCCTTTCTTTCTGTAAAAGTTATTTTAAGGCAAAAATATAGATCAAAATTGTGTGACTTTCCGATGAGTAGAAAGTTAAATAACTTACTGTTGCTTCTTCGAACACTTCAATCGTTGTTTTTTGCGATGAGCCAGCTCGTTCATTTGAACTGTTAGTACTTTCACTGGAAGAATTTCGTATTGAATTTCTTTCTAATTTTGAATTTTTCGTTCGTAATAAGCAAGCAATTAAAAAACATAGAGATATTAAAATAGCAGCAAGGAATACAATAATAAAAAATATTAATAGTAATATTAGACTTGTATTTTTCATACTGAAATTTTCCATTTCTATTGTATCATCGATCGATTGTATATTAATTGGTATTGTTATTGTATTTGTTAGATTTCCATTATCATAAACTGTTACATTAATGGTGAACAATCCTGTTATAAGTGGCATTGAACAAAGAATCAGTGTGCCATTATGTGTTAAAGTTAAATTAAGCGATGGTAAAACATTAAATGAATATCTGAATAGATTTGATTGAAATCGATCACGATCTCGAATAATAAATTGAGTTATAATAAACGGAGTGTCAGTTGTTTCATAATGTATTAATAAAGATTTATTGGATCTTAATGGAAAAATAATCTCAGGTGGATTATCATTGCAATCATCGATTTCTATATTAAATAGAATCGAAGTTGAGAATGGTGGTAAGCCAAAATCAGTACATTGTAAATGAACTGCTACTGATTGTTCCAGTTCGTAATCAAATAAAGGAGAACCGCTGATTTGTAATGAATATGCATTTGTTGTTAAAACAATTAAACTTAAACGAGTATCATTTAATGTACAATGAACACGACTATTATCACCGGAATCTTTATCCGTGACATGGATGTATAATATTGGTACATCTATAATAATAAAAATGAATTAAGCCCGTTTTCAAGTTCATCATTCTGAGAATTCATTCTCAGCGTGCTGTTGATTAGCTGAAGATCATAAAATGCGCCTGCTGCGATGGCCTAGCATTGTACTCATGCTTTTTCTTATTCTCGTCAATTTTGATTATAAATATGAATCATTCTTTCAAAGAACTAATACCTATCGGATATAGGATTCCCACTAGAGACGTACTGCGAAAATAAATCAAAGATCAAGCCTCCTGTTGATTCTGAAAGATATATCACTTTGATTCCTAACGACATCTTTTCTGATAAAAAAAATTTTTTTTTTTAAAATCTGTTCATCTCCGCAAATAGACTATGTGTGATATACTGCCTTCATAGCTATATTTCTTCTTTTTGTGCATCATCTTTACACCATTCGGCTTCGTCGTTCAAGAAGAAAAATTTTCTTTTGTATCTTTTACCTTTTGATTTACATTCCGGTAGATTGATTTGATGATGATCCATTAATGTTCCATTAACTTCTGTCAATAAAACATTTGGCACATGATCATTGACATCTGTTACATCAATAATGAACGTTACATAATTGTTGAGTTGTGGTATCCCATGATCATGAGCTAAATACATTGAAAATTTTATAAAAAAAACAGCACAAAACATAAAATGAATTAATTGTTAAACCTTTAATTGTTATTGAATATGAACGTTGTTTTTCATAATCTAACGATTTTTTTAAATAAATCTCTCCTGTTCGTTCATCAATATGACATATGGCTGATTGATCATCAATTGAATAACTGATACGAGCATTTTCACCTTCGTCGAGATCACTTGCGTAAATTTTGAAAATCCTTGATTCAACTTGTTGATTTTCTGGAAGTGATTTTCGATAAATTATTTGATCAAATATCGGTACATTATCATTCACACTAGAAAAAAATTAATACTTAACAAAAAAAAAAGAAAAACGAAAAATTTTTACTCTGAAACAATAATTTCAATATTTTGTTCTCCGGATAGTGATGGTTGTCCTCCGTCGTATGCAATTAATTTTAATAGATAATGTGATTTTATTTCACGATCTAAAGTTCCATTGAGCTTAAGAACTGGTTTCGATCGTTTTATTAGAATAAAAGGATTATTATTCTTGGGTTGTAATTCATAGTTTTGTATTGATAATAGACCATAATCATTATCAATAGCTGGTTCAAGTGGAATCTCATAATCAATTGGAATATTTTCTGCTATAGGAAATTGAATAAATGTTTTTTTAAATGTTGGTGAATGATCATTGATATCTACGGAAGAAGAAAGAGGATTCGTTAGAGAAAACACGATTTCGTTTCTCTTTTACCTTTAATAATAATTTGAATAGTTTTTACAGAAACATTATGAGGCGAAAAAGTTTGTAAAAAATTCAACTTTATTAAACATTCTGAACATTGGCAAATTTGTTTTTCACAAAATTCTTCTCGATTAATGATTTCATTTGTCGTAAATAACGATTGATTTTGATTTAAATAAAAATATTTTTGAAATATAGACGATGATGGTAACCATTTAAGATCATCTGATGATGAAATCGAAGAAGATACTAATGTACTTGGTGGAAGTTCTTCATGAATATAAATTCGTGATGTATTATTATGATAGTCATAGGCTGATATCGAAATAATTAATACGAAGTAAACAAGAATCATTTTCTATCTGAAATAAATATTCATGATTTAATTTGTTTATGAATACACAAAATAACAATACATCGTATCAATGTAAGTCAATTAAGGTTTATATATCATACCTCGATAGTAAATTGGATTTGTTTTGTGGTCTATTGAATTCAAGAGAATACGAACACTGGTCACAACTGTATATTCGCTTTTCTTTTTCTTTCAGTAATCGACAAGCTGGTTCCCCCTCCTTTCGCTCTCTATGTTCAATCGAAAGGAAAAGAAAAGAAAAATGAACTTTCTCTTTTTTCTCTGTCGTTTTCTTTGCTCATTAGATTAATCACTTTTTCTATTCACCATTGTAAATATGGTACCGTATATAAACCAATCGTGAATATAATTGATTTTTTTAGATGATACTGTGAATAACAGGTGCATGTGTATTAACCTTTCTAGTTATCTATTCCGTTTTAGAGCGAAAACAAGCGGTTCAACATTCGAGATCAATGTCATCGATACACATGACATCATAAACTTTCTCTTTCGATTGATCGAGACAGAAGATGACTATCGTTTGATGATCGGCATTCACACATATACTTGAAAAACAAAAATCTATAGCTATTTAGTGGACTATTGGGAGTAACAAAATAAAGCAGTTATTGACACTTTAACGATATTCTATTTTGTCAATGAAATTATTTAAATCACCAATGGAACATATTGTTTCGAGTGAACGAGAGAGAGAGAGAAAAAACAGTCAAGAAATAAATGAACATCTTGTTTTGTTGGCGATGACCATAATTTGACATTGACATGCAAGCTATAAAACTTAACTTTTTTTCTAGATCACCACTAAACGCGTGTTTTAGTGTCTATGTCATATAAGATATTCATGTCACTTGACATATCGGTATACAAATAGAAAACAAAAGATTTGATTCCATTCATTTGTCAAGTATAATTTACATTTTGGTGTTGATGTATAACCTCTTAGAAGGGTACCATCTATATATACGTGCTGCATGTCGACAGTCGATGTCTGTCTACTGAAATTCAAAGTTTGTGTGCGTTTGACTCATTAGAACAGTCGCGAGAATGAACAATAGGATCAAAAGCAAGACGCGATTGCTGTCTTACACCAATATGCATAAGAGACTAACGGTCGTAACTCACTTGACGAATAGTCCTAAGTCATTTTTTTTCAATTTATTTTAACAATACTAAATCACTTATTATTTTCAATTTCGATAAATTGTGTCTTATACAACAATACGAAATAAATCACTTGAGACAATGCACATTGATAGTTATTATCAGCTATGTCGTAAATGATTTCATTTCGTTTTTTTGCTGTTGTTTCATCCGATTAACAACACTTTTGAAGTTTCATTTGATTACAGATGTATAACTAATGTTTTTTAGTTTTCCGTCGAAAATTACTTCCGTGTTTGCTTCTATACATAATCATAGATCAAATTACTATTCATCATTTTCTACTTGACATATATGCGTTTTCATGTCAATACGTATCTGATATGTGTATATGTCAAGAGTAAAGGATTAGAGTTCATCAACAGCTTTTTATTTATCTAAGAGAACAATACAAAAACGGAAATAATACATAAACAATAGCTGTGATATACATAGTGAATAAATGTTTGTAGAGAATAAATTTACTAGATTTAATGAATGTAACTGATTTTTTTTTCTTTCTTTTTGTGTAGAACTCGAACATTGAGCCTATTTTGCTTGATTATTAGAGGATAATTACTTTATGAAATAAGCGTCTATCATAATTGTTATGAACATTTTAGAAGCATTGATGTTAGAAAAGTAAATAAATTTATTCTTTCTCTTTGACTATTATAGAAATCATTTTCAAGTGTTCGAATAGAAGTATCAGGTAAGAAATCATCTCATGCTCAAAGGTTGCAGAAGAGCAGTAAAATGTAGACGAAATCAGATATTTTCATTGTGAAAACTCAACACTTTTGGTTATGGGGGAGTTTATATCTCTTTCCCCCGCTTTCGTATCCCCATCTTAATTCATTCGTTCGATTGTTTTGTTCAAATAAATGATGGTTAGACGACAGAAAAAGAGCAAAGCAATAAAACACACCCGAAGAATTGACTCTTCAACGTCATCAACTTTCTTCTTTATGAATCGTTCAGTGATAAAATCAAGAGCGCTATACTAACTAGGAGATATTCTCTTTACAACATTGAATACTGTTCTAATTACCCTAAGAACTAGATAATATTTGGAATGAATGTAAGTTATTGAGATTTATATTTCACCGGAAGTTTTATTCGTATAGATTTCATTCACTTTAAAAAAATATTATATAAAAATCGAGATTATTTAAATGATTGAATGTTTTTCAGATAATTTTACCACCGTTAATGTTGACGAATGTATTTATTTAACTCCTCTTTCGCATCACTAAATATAAGTGCACCACTGACGACACTTGGATAAGAACCTTGATCGTATGCATATCGATAGGCTGTTTTTGCCACTGCAAGTTTCCCATCATCAAAAGGAATTCATTTCATCAATTGTACAACTTGAGATGATGATATGATCCGATTAGAACGTATCGTAGTTTCGATCAAATCAACTTTGTCGTCTTCAAAAGCAGTTTTCTTCACCGCTTCTAACAGATGGTTGAAATTTGTTGAATTCACTACGAATATAATTTTTATTTAATTAATATTTTTTAAAGGATTTAATAGAGTTGTTAAAAATACGTTAGTAATATGATTCTTTTTATTTTCATATGAATGCCTGTCTGTAAGTGAAAGATTTTCATCAATTTTATAACATTCAGAAATGTGGGCACTAAAAACTATCATGTCATATACCAATAAGACAAATTCTTATCAGATTAATCTTCTTACTTTTGATAATAATGCTTGCTTAGTCAGATTGAATAGGAATGATGTAGTGTTGTAGTGAGTTGTGTATGAATCTGTAGGAATCGCCTCAACTTTTATGGTCGAATTGCTCCGCTATGACAAGGCAAATTTTGGAGGTACAAAGAAAAAAATATCGATGACAGTGGTGACAAAAATGAGTAAGAACTGCTAAATGCGAATAGTATTACTCTCAATACCTATGTTGGGAATATTTGTTGCTATGACCGAGCAAAATAATATGGAAATTTTGTCACAACTAGTATAGATTATTCATTCGAATTTAAATGCATATATAAAATTTCAATATAAATAATTGCTCAATAAAATCCTTGAAAAGAAATTTGAGAACTAGCTTCATTTTTATATAGATATGTACTCTATTTTTATAATATTCAAACTTATTCTAAGAATATATTTATTCGTAGGCAACAGAGACCGAAACGAATGGCAAAAATGCCATTCGATTCGATTCAGGCTTTCAGGACCTTGATTCGGATTCGACTTTTTTCGTTTTTCAAAACTGTAATTCGATTCGATTCGGCTTTTTTTCAAGTTTTTTTTATTCATTCGATTCGATTTCGGTCTCTGGTAGGCAATCATTTTTTTAATCAAAATTTTTCTTTTTGTTATCCGGAACTAAGCAAGGCATGATCTCCTATAGAATGGTCAGAATGGCTTTTGAAAACACTTAGAATTCTACAGAAAGTAAGATTTAATGAAAGCTGATTGGCCAGAAAATCTCCTAGGTCTTTGATCGGTTTTGCTGTTCAGTTGATAAGAGTACTTTCGAGCCGAAGTTTTATTTTTAAATATATGTACCCGGCGAGTTTAGAACTCAGTTGAGTTTGGAAAAGTGTTTTTTTAATTTTTCCCATAGAATTTTCTTTGTGGCATGGCTTAAGAAATTTCGCTTTCAGTAATTATTTGTTGAATTTTTTTACAAGGAGTTTTTATATCAGTCATCACTTTCGCTTCTTCACCTTTTGAGAGTGCTAAATCATTTGGCTAAATTAATAGTAACTATTTTTGAATGAATGTAATTGATTTTCGATCGTTTTCTGAAAAATAGTAATATTAAATCATTCATTAAATGTATCTTAGAACATCTGATTTCATCTTCTTTTGTTAAATATGAATTCTCTCTCTCTGTATTTTTATAAATGTCGTCGACATCGGAACCTTGAATTTATCTGATTTTTTCCTGGCATTATCTTATTAAATTGCAAGAGGATCTTTTTATCAATGTAACAATGAGTATTTGGAGTGATTTGTTAAATTTATATCGAAATGATAAGAAGTTTAAAAAAGTACTTAAAGAATTAAACAAATTTCATAATTGAAATATAAAAAAATATCTATGAATCATTCTCACAATATCTACAAATGATTAATACAGATAAGATTATTTATAGTATGACTCATTTGATTACAATTTGAATAAAATCAATACTCTCGGTTAGTTTTGTATTGATAATTCTATAAAAAAAAAGGAAGGTTATCATTTTTTTCAATAAATGATTTTTTTTGCGCGCATTCCAATCTCGACTGGTAATTCTTACGTCAACTGTGCCATATATATTCTATATTTACTAAAAACTTCTCAAAGTGTGAATCAGCACAAATGAAAACTTTCAGATATATCAAGCTGATGTTACATTTTTCTTGTTTTTCAAGATTATCCAAGGACACAAATCAGAAAATCAAATCAAATTAGATTTTTTTCCAACTCATCATGATCAGTCGAATACAGTCATAGATTCAAATGAAAATTAATTACGTTGTTGAAGATATCATCTCTTCAGTGATTTAAATAACACTTTCTGTGTTGGAAATCAAATTTCACAAATTAATAACAAGAAAAATATTGATTAAATAGTATATTTAATTTGAACGCAACCAGTTGAAAATATTTTCGAATCAGAATATTTAAATTTTTGTTCGATTGATTGCTGTCCAAATATACTAATACCTTTGCCAAGAGCAATTGGAATTATAGTCATTATAATTTCATCAATTAAACCGAAGCTCAGTAGCAGTTGATTTAGCTGAGCACCACCAACTAGCCATATATCTTTTCCTGGTTGTTTTTTTAAATGATTAATAAATTCATAAATATCATCGTTAACAAACTCTACGAATTCATTCGACTTTTGTTTTTCATGAGAAAATACATAATTCTTTTTATCTGGATACGGAAAAGGTACAGGAAAAGTCAACACTTGTTGATAAGTTTTATTTCCCATTAAAGTAACATCAATATTTTCATAAAATAATTTATAGTCATGATCATCATTAGCTCCGTCGTCAAATGTTGATAGCCAATCAATATTTCCATCTTCTCTTGCTATGAAACCATCTATACTAATAGCAGTGTAAAGTATCACTTTTCTCATTTTATTTAATTCCTATATATGTATATAAAACATATTTTATTGTTTTGCCGATCAAAATAAATATGGTCTTATTCTTTGACAAATAAATATATTCATTTATAATCGCTTGAGAAAAAAATGTTTTAGTATGAGTACGCTCTCATTTAAATGAAGATGTGCCGTGTTGAAAAAAAACTATCTATTCACATTTCGATTGATCAACGTTAGGCGAACTTCCTTTAGTATGAAACAACAACAAAAACGTCATCAGATAGATTGCTCAATAGTATAACTCTACACAGTTAATGCAAAGCAAAAAGATATAATATAATATTAACTGATTCTGTTCTTAAACTGATAACATAGCAAAAAAAAATCATTCGCCGGAACTCATTGAATGATGTAAACCAATTAAAAAAATAGCCATAGGCGGCGCACATTATAGAGAACGTGTGGTTGGGTGCGAAATCTGTCAGATACCTAAGAGGGCAGATGTGTAAACTTGCCGCATTGTAATTAACATGGCAGAGTACTGGTAATCATATGAACACTCTAGGATAGTGGTGTTGTGCTAGGTTAGGTTACAAAATGACCCATGTTCTCGAAATCACCGCAGTTTAGACGATTAATTTCGATTTTCACTCAACTGTTCACGATGGCTAATATTATGGGAAATCAGATTATATCATTCATCTGGTCGTCACACTATATTAGTAGCTCTATCTGTCTCCATGCTCAAGTTATTTCACTCTGTTATTCGTACTCTTTCTATATCCAGGTCGATCAATCCGATACCGAAACGACTGGTTCTGTGCTATTCGGGAGATTTCATGGAAGCAGCATTCCGGTGGCCAGATTTATCCGAATCCGCGCGAAATCGACAAGAATCTGCCAAAGCAGACAGCCGGATGCGGTTACCAGATTCCTGCGTTGAATTCTTGGCATTTCCGGCGGTTTCCTGCGGGTTTTCGTCGGAAATTCACAGAATACTGCTTCAGGAATCATCGTTCTGAGGTAGACTATTTTTGTTAGCTGTTGATTCCGCTCTTGTCACAGAATAAGAAATATAAAGAAAATGAGCATGAGGAGACCCTATGAGAAGCAGTCTGATATGTCATCTATCTCTTTCGTCAAAACCATATCGTTGTTTGATAAGTCTTGATTTTGTTGAGAAGATTGAAAAAAATTTTTTATGACATCGGTATTTATTTTCAGTTTTGAGAATAGAATAATAAAGCATGTTTCTTTTTAGAAAAATTTTATGTCAAAAAATACATGAAAAAGAAGTTTTCTTTTATTGCTCAATCATTCATGCCCCACCAAGTAGGTTTCGTCGTCATAGTCTATTGATTTAACACTCTCAGTTTCTTTGACTTTTAAGTAGAATGTTTGTCTTTTGTGTGACCACTTCATGTTCAATATACCATTCATCGATGACATCATAGATTAATTACTTTTATATAGTTGACACATCAGGACAAAGATTTCTGCAGCAGTACTCCGTGGATTTCTGGAGGAAAACCGTAGAAAATATCGCTTCCAGGGGGGGGGCGGATAAATCTCACCGTCGGGTCTGTTTACCGGATTACTGCTTTCATGTTTCGTCAAGTTCCGATGTTTACCTGCGAGAACCGATCCAGACTTCTTCACCTGGGTTATCATCTTTCAGAAATAGTCAAAATCGATACTGATTTGTACCAGAATCTTTTAAAGTTGATAAATGTATTGGTATGCCTTCATAAATGTTAACGTCGATGGTCTTTTTTTTTCTTATTAATGAGAATTTCTGGTGATTGTTTTGTTATTTTAATGTAGTGTTCAAATGTTAAAACTAGTGGATAAGTTAATGGTGGCAAATTAATTTGACGACCTTGTTCACATGAAATTGTATGGCGAATAGCTTCCATCGGGTATGGGTCTGAGAATTTCGTTTTCACCGGGTCCTGGTTCAGATGAAAAATGTATTACTTATTAGATCAGATCACAAGAAAAATTTTATACATATCACTGATTAAAAATGAAACAGATATAGTTGGTGGTTCAGTTCTCTAAGAGAAGAGACAATATGAGCACTTTAATGCATTCATTCCTTATTCTATCCGAAACTGTGCACTACTAGCGAGTCGCTAGGATTCAGAGTCCATTATAAATTTATTGTTAAAAAATCTTCATCAGATAATTGAACGAATATGTAAAATTGAGGGTGTCGATGTGCATAAATGAATTCGAGAAGAGATCAACTTATCGTTTAACGAAAAGACAAATGAATCTGCTAGTGTCAACTCTTGCTTTTCATCAACCGATCGAAGTCCAAAATCGAAATATAATTTTTGGTGTGGGTATTCAGTTCATATCTTAGCACCCAAGCTCACAGCCACAACCACATCCACACACCCACAAACACTCAAACCGTCAAAATAGTATTCTGGAAAATGAGAAGTTTTATGTTTCTTTCTTCTAACACTTGAACAGATGATGCGGATCTTGGTAAATGCACTGCTTTCTTCTAATCTTAGAAGGTCATACTTTCTTTTATCATATTTGTACTATTATTTCACTTCAGAATAATTCGTTTTGTTGTCGTCGGAATCAAGAATCTATGTCATATTTATTTATTAGAAACTAGCAGATGTTCGTTTACATCTCAATATGAATTCAATCAACTCTGCTGTTAGTTTCATAATACCTACAGTTTCTTATAGAGCCTGAAGTATTGATATTTAAAAGAATATGGATTGCTTTATTAATTGATTAAATGAGCGAGTATGGCAGAGAAGAGAACGCAGTGTTAACACCATGTCATCTTCAAAGATGACCACCTGCCATGTATCATAGGAGAATAGAGGGTTTTCTAACTTGTGTGCTTGATAAGTGTTAGACATAAGGTAGTTTGAAATACTTCGTATATCGATAGGGATCAACATTCAAGAGATGTAAAAGTGAATTTGTTGAATATTGAAGCTCGTCAAGAAAAAAATCTCAAGGGTATAACTCACTCGTACGTAGATGACTATGATCCATAGAAATATAGAATTTTCTTCGTGTTTTATGTATATAATTGGATTCTTCCGCTAGTAATGAACCACACATAGTAAAGCTCTCCGAATATCACTTATTTATTTTTTTGACTTTTGAGATCCACTGTTAGTGATCAATTTGAAAGGAAAATTTCTAAAATCTTTTTCAATAAATAATAGTGCCATAGTCAAAATTTTCAACAACTAAGTCTCATCTGATTGATACAGTTAACATTGTTTTTAGAATTTTGACCTCACCATAATTATTTACTGATTGAAATTTCAAAATTTTTTCATATTACAATTATTTTTAGAACTCTACGTGTCTGTGATTAGCTGCCAACGAAAGCACTCCATTACATCAACAGAATTTCCGAAGAATTTCCATGAATCTAACTCATTGTCATCTTATGAATGATAAATGATACTCAGAAACGTTGAATATTGACGAGCTTTCAATAAGTGCAAAAGGTTCACTTTTTTCTATTGATGTTTTCGGGATTATCAGCGTCTGAAAAAAGTTTGCATTCACCGTGTATCAAGCTACACGGAACGCATTTCATTGTCTGTGGAATATTTCACTCATGTTCAGTCAACTTAATCGCTTCTATCAATTGAAGTGATTCATAATGTTTGTTTGGAAAGGATTAACTAATTTTGTTACAATACCAGAATAGAGAAGTGAATTTAACTTTTTAATTTCGTCTTGAAATAGTTTTACCGTTATTGCGACGGTGGGTTCACTAGTGGAGACAGAATTCGACGGTAAAAGTGCGATCATTATGCCTGTCATCTGATTTTGTTGAACACTGAATGTACTGTTATAGTAAATTCGTATTTGTGATATGTTAAGCGCATTAGCTAAATCAGTAACTACTACACTTGATAAATATCTGTTATTTGTGTCATTTATCGAATTGAATTGTCTGTTGAGAACTAAATATATTGTTTGTGATGGGTTAGTATTCGGATAAACTGGATACATACAACCAGAAGTTAATTCATAGGGCCCAATATCGAAAAAAGACTGTGTTTTTAATGATAATTCTAAACCGGTAAAAGCTTTGACGCGGGCGTCAAGTATATCAAAGGTGATGGATATATCGGTATTGCGAATACCATAATTCGTATGATATTGAATATAATGAGTAGTTAGGCATGCATTTGTTGGAAATGAAAGATGAAAAGGTGCTATTTCTCTGGGATCCCAATCGAAGGTCGTTGTTGAAAGAGCAGAGAAAGGCGGATATCTCCATGCAGATTCAAATGCAATGTAACCTTCAGTGCCTAATGCAATTACAAACAAGCCGATACTAAACTCTATTGCGGGCCGAAAAGCAAGATCAACATCAAGATCTCCTTGAATATTTCCCTGGGTTGGATGCATATTCCGTGATAAACTATGCTCATACTGATAACTCGTATTACCAGGAGTGCTGACAAACGCCAAATTCGATTGCCACTGATAATTGATACCAGCAGTTAGGTTTCCGATTCCGTCAACTGTGATGTTCCAT
Organism: Rotaria socialis; assembly: GCA_905331475.1. NCBI lineage: Eukaryota > Metazoa > Rotifera > Eurotatoria > Philodinida > Philodinidae > Rotaria > Rotaria socialis. The sequence goes on along the minus strand of CAJNYU010004016.1, from coordinate 82,253 downwards.
AATATTGACGGAGCAAAGAAAAATCCTAAGGTAATTGTAGTGAATCCAAGGGGAATCATAATTGATGGTCCAATAGGTATGGGTGTTATATCATACAGGCCCAGAATACCAAGTTGAAAATTGACCCGAAGAATAAAATCAAGATTCACTGAAACGCTTGAATTCATGCGCACTGCTATTTTGTCTAATGATGTGGAATTACCTGTGTGTAAGATATCCATTTCAACAAGGCTGTAATCAAAGGTAGCCCAACAGTTTGTGCAATTAACTTGCATTTCCAGGAGTAGTCTATTAGCGCAAATGTTGCAAAGGTATGCCAATGCAATGTTACGTGTAGGACACAAACTAGGACATGAAGAGAAATGAAGTGCTTTCGGTGCCAATGCTTGACCATGTTGTGCATCATAGTTCCATGACCCAACGGCGTGGGCTGAAATGGTAAACTTATTACTGTGCGCTGTACAACCCGTCGAGTACCAATGCTGACACCAATTAAACTCAAAATAATAACCAGCGAGAGATATTCCAGTAGCTGGCAACGTTCGTGAACACGAGCCGCTTGACTGAACGGTACATGTAAACGTATCGGTATCACTGTCGGGTAATAAATAATTATAATGCCGAAGTGTGATCGTGAGTACATTATTGATGCCTACAAAGTTGGCACTAGTCCACGTGAGTGTCACTGATTGGGATGGTGAGAACGAAGCACCAGCAAGTGGAAATGTTGGAATTACATGCGGCCGAGTTATTACAAAAAAATTATTTGTAGTCTTTATGCAGTTCAACGAGAACAACGAAGTGCAATCTAAACATTTTAGATATATATATATATAAGACAACTTCTATCAAAAAATCAGTGATTAACTTACAGTTAAACTCGAAGTAGTAATATTTATCATTAGCTGCATTATCTAACGTCGATTGAATCGTGTAGTTATACGAATTTGCAATAGCCAATACTGTAAAGGTAGCTAATGTAACATCTGGTATTATCGGGCGAGCTCTTTTGAAATATACAGTAACTTGTGATGCCGCTGGAAATTTTACACTTTGCCATGATAATGGAACTATATCACCAGGATAAAACACATTGTTAATAGCGGGTGTTGTTCCTGGAATGATTGATGGTTGTGTCGGAATATAGAATGTTGCGCTCGTGTTCTGATGAGATATCAATAAACTGGAAAAGCCAAATTGAAAGTAATACTGATCATACGGCGATGTTGCTAAATTAGCAGGGATAACGAAGGATGATTGGACAGTATTGATTTGAGTAGTTATGGTGCTTATTGAAGCATCTACTAGAAGCTGCTTTCTGTAAAGGGTGATTTTCAACTTAGTAGTATCATCAATATTCGAATAGGACCAACTCACAGTTACCGTTTGTCCCGGAAGAAACAGTTGACCTCCACTAGGGTTTAGCGGACGAAGACTCCACGAACAAAATATACATGTACTCCTGGGAGTAGGAACTTCTACCTGTCGTTTTGATGGTGAGTGTGACGACGGTGGCGGGGGTGACGTTATCATACTACCATGTTCTAATACTAAGTGCATCGAGATATTGGCGAAGCATAGAAATGGACTATTGCTAGCATGTTTGAAAGTTTCTATGAAAATATATTTATCTTTCAACCGAAAGTTTGAGATTCGTTCGAAAATTACTGCCGGTTGTTGTGTTGTTAAATTGAGACAACCCCATTCTGGACCACCATTGACATATTCAGCACCTGATATATTCCATTTGTTAAATATGAGGTTAGCATTGGCTTCCGAGTCAAATGTAAGTAGCAGAAGTTGTTGCCCTTCATATGCGCACTGAACCGATTCTAAGTTTCGGATAGAATCAAGAGCAATACACGCTGTTGGATGTAATCTAGCATCCGCGTTGAGTTTTAATTGGCGAAGATTACTAGCTATACCTTTTTCACGTACAACATCACTGTTACTTATATCTATTGTATACCGAATCACATCTGAATGTAGTGGAAGACCGACGATTGAGTGAGAAGCTTTCATTTTGTTTGCTGCTAAGCGCAAGGCCGAATCAAATGTAGGACGAGCAATGATCACCCGAAATGCGACGAAAATACATAAGAGAGAGACAGAGATCCTCATGATATATGGTGAGAATCAAGATGTTTCTCAATATACAGTGGTTAATGGAAAATCTGTAATTTAATTTTGTCGCTCACAATAATAATCGAAGGTTCAACTGATTAGGTTCTTCACGATATTCGTTTTTCCTTTTGAAAAAGTTGTGTCTTGTATTCTATTAATAAATATTTTTATCTAAAACACAAGATAATAATATGAGATTTCCATCCTATGTTTAAGATTGAAGCTTTCTATTCTAATTAGATTCTCAGTACTGTATCATAAAGTGCATAAAAAAAATCACATAGATTTGGATATATGACTTCGCGTGAACGAAAGCTGAACTGATCAGTTTGCAGATATACTTCATGGGTGTCATAGATCTTATCTCCACACTAGCTCTGTATATAGGTGGAACTAAGATCATTGTATAAAATGGAATAAACTATGAAGCCGACCTCATATATACATGGCTGAAAATGACAAATATTCCAATTACATTTGTGTAGACGGATATTTCTCTAAACGAGACAAAACAAGACATTATAATATATACTAATCAATATTATGAGGGGTAAATAGATTCCAAAATTTTAGTATTGAGTAGGAGTGATAGAGTTCTTGTTCCTGTGCGTTCCTTTTTTAAAGAAGCATGGCACAAAATGAGTTGATACTAACGGAAATAAAAAATATACGCAGGTCGCTCCAGATAGTCATTATAGTTATGAAGACCAGTTTTCAAGTGAATTTCTGAATTCAGGATTCAGGAGAGCGAACCCCGGAAACTGACACTCATAACGTGTAGCTTCTGAATGATAAACAAATGCTAATGGAATCCTGACACTTTACATAAATAATTTTGAAACAATTGAAAGTGCAAATCATTGACGAGTTGTATTATTGTACAATGTTCCCTATGAGGGACGTGCTCTATAAGAAATCTTACTTAAATTGGATCGTGCCACACTCGTCAATGCATCACGGTTCACAGAAACTGCTAAGAAGTAATAGTCAGCAATGTTCTAGTTTTGCGACGAAAATGACATTGAATTCAACGGTCCATCTGCATATATATATACATATATATTTAATTGATAGTCAACAATTTCCAACACGAAACCTTAGTTTCTTTCAACTAACGATGAAACTCGATGCGCATCAAATTGCACGATGAATGAGATAAAAAAGAACGACGCAAATGTTTCGCACATTAGCGTCCTTGATTAAACTTGATTTTTTCCCTAAATGATACGCCTCACTAATAAGAACTTCTCAGCGGGATTGTCCTTCAATTTTGACCCAATAGTCGACCGTCATTCTTGAATACATTGAGGCTTGGCCAAGTTGCCTGGAGTTTGGAGCTTATGGATACTACGCAATTCAACAAATATCAGCCATATAATGCTGCGGGTGCGGGGTTGGAAGAAAAACTAAAAATTCACACCCACACCCACACCCAACTATCGATGAAACTCGATGCGCATCAAAGTGCACGATGAATGAGATAAAAAAGAATGACGCAAATGTTTCGCACATTAGCGTCCTTGATTAAACTTGCTTTTTTCCCTAAATGATACGCCTCACTAATAAGAATTTCTCCACGGAATTGTCTTTCAATTTTGACTCAATAGTCGACCGTCATTCTTGAATACATTGAGGCTTGGCCAAGTTGCCTGGAGTTTGGAACTGATGGATACTATGGAATTCAACAAATATCAGCCATTTAATGCTGCGGGTGGGGGTTGGAAGAAACAGTAAAAGTCCACATCCACACCCACACCCTCAAGAATACGGAATCTAAAAGTTTTTTCATGAATGGTCAGTTCATTTGAAAACTAAATATTTCCAATGCGCACCTTATTCGATGAATCTGTCGTTCAGCTGATACCATAAAGGTCGGAAATCCTATGACGTAGAAGGCAATGCTAAGAACCCCCAATAATACATACCATTTTATTACATTTTTAATTCTTGAATGGGGCTCGGGGTATTTTCTGCTATATTAAATCTAGATATTCAATTACTGCATTTAAACACAGAAATGAATGTATAGCAAATCATCTTTACCCTTAATTTTCACAAGACCATTGAGATCTATTATGAGGTCCCATCTGTTCAATATGTTGCAATTTGCCATAGTTAACAAGAGCGTCTGTAACATTCTGATAAACGAGTAGTAGTAAAAAAAGGCAGGCACCGCTTGCCAAACAAACAAGGCTGCTGATGAGTATTAAACATTTGTTCAAAACATCAGCAAATTTGTAATTATTACACATAATGGATTGGCATTAGTATTTGATGATAATAACATCAATATTAACTGTGCATACTCACGATGGCTAGAATCCAACGATTCTCGATAATTGGCGATGTAATACGTTTGAATGATTTTGACACTTCTTTTGTAGGTTGCTTACTTTCGTCCTGACTAGCTTTCACACCAATCAACACAGGTTCAATAATTGGCATGCTTGTTCTCTTGTTTCTCATGATTCACAGAGTTAATCTACAAGTAATATTCATCAACATCGAAAGTCGACTCATTAGACCCTAGACTGACAGTGCTGAGCAGGAGAAATGCATGAACAGGACAGAAAATCAGTTGTTTGTGCCAGAAGTTGGTAATAAAATTTTTGAAGAGATTACACTATAAAAGAAGTTTTTAGCGCAATCCCTGTTGGGTTAAAATGTGAAACACGATGAAACTCCTTTTCCGGAACCCACCTACCATGGTGTGTGAATCTTTGCAGCTTTTCTGCCACTATCTGTAATGATATGTGGAGTAGTTTGGTCGTGGTCTGTGATGGTCTATGGAGCTTCTCTGTCACTCTCTGTATATTAAGCATGGGGTCTCTGGAGACCATCACAGACTATGACAGAGACTTCAGAAATCATCACAGACTATGACAGAGACTTCAGAAATCATCACAGATCGTGACAGAAATGAATTAATTAATTAATTAATCAACCAATTAATTAACAAGCAAGCTCATGTATTTATTTTTTATCACGGTGTGTGTGTATGGGGGGGGGGGGGGGGGGGG